>JACYXH010000068.1:1785000-1947500 GCA_026745465.1 Lota lota | reverse complement strand
GCCTTTTCCGTAGGCCTTCAAAGTAATAGCTTGTGACGGATAAATGTATATCTTTTTAATGTTTAAGGTCTAGACATCACACGGCCACCACAGATTATAAAAGGGTGTAACTCCCAACGGTTGTCCTGGCCTGTCAGTCGGAAGCAATATACGGTTCGGCATTCAACTCTTCAGAAAAGACAGACTTTTCAAAGTGAGAATGATCAAACCGTTGAAGCCATTATATCCAGACCCACGGCAGCATGACATTCAGTGGGTATCTGTTGGAGGGAAAACTTGAATAAGCACTTAGATACTCGACGCCGGGTTAGAACCCAGAAGTGCCCTGTTCAAGATGACTCTCTGACATGGGCAGCGCCACGTGATGTGTTTGGCTCTGCTCAAACTTCCCTTGCATAAATTTGCCAAACATCAGCCGGATATAATGTAATCCACCAATAGCATCTGTTATACATCCATTCATTTTTTTTTTGCCAAAGAGTTCAGGCTATAATATTGCAGAAACTATACACACCACGTCCAACATAACAAATTGGTTCGTCTGGACGTCTCTCGCTACACTTCTGCGGCATATGGCAAAGATGAATGGAAACGGAATCATGAAAATCATTTCAAGAACTAGCGCAATGTTGTGACACTAATCTGAGCGACTGCTTCCATGAGCCGAGGAAGAACGAGTGAAGTATTGCCAGTAATTATAACCTTCTCTATGTGTTTTCTGAAAGCATCATCTTTCCAGGTTTGTTGTGATTTATGTTCTTAAGCAATGGAGGATTTCGCTTGCTTTCAAAGACATGAACAATTTGTAACAACACACATCTGTCAGCCTTCTAGCTGATATAGGGATGACTAATTATGGTAGAGCTTGTTGTTGTTGTTGTTGTTGTTGTTGTTGGGGTAGTGTATTTCTTCGAAGATTTTCATTCTGAAGGGCTTGCAGGTACATGGCAGCCGGAATCGACCCAATAAGCTTAAAGTATAGCAGGTCTAGATTAAAGTATAGCAGAGTCAATACTAAAGTTCATATTGTCCTTTGATTTCCATATCGTTTCAACAGAATACAATATAGTGCTGAAGATGTGCTGACATGGATTCTTCTGGTGAAGAACAAGCAGGTACTGAAGAGTCCCACAGTCATTTAGACCATTGCCGTCTATAAAACTAATATGAGGAACCCCACCCCTCCAAAATAGCAAATAATCACTTGTGGAGAGAGAGAGAGAGAGAGAGAGAGAGAGAGAGAGAGAGAGAGAGAGAGAGAGAGAGAGAGAGAGAGAGAGAGAGAGAGAGAGAGAGAGAGAGAGAGAGAGAGAGAGAGATCTTATGTCAGTTGTCACTTTCTGGTTTGAATCCTGACCTTTGAATTCTGATCATGCTATTGATGTGGCCGAAATGCTTTATAATAAGCTCAATGCATGTGGAACTAATTCACAGAGCTTTCATTGGCAGTTACGGCTACTTATTAAGTTGATGATTAAAAACATCCCTGCACAAATTGGTTCTTTATTAGTGTCTGCGACAAAGATTAAAGAAGAAACGTGTATGAAGATTTATGAAAGAATCATTCATTAGAAGTTAACCAAGTCCTGAGCTTCAGCTACTTCAAATGAAGCTGAGAAACCTAAGCTCAGACAGGTTGAGGTTACTGCCCATCTGCCTTAACTTATTTATGGCAATGGGTTTCGGCGTAGAAACCCAATATTGCATGATTGAAGTGTGTGAGTGTGCTGGGGGGTCAACGAATACAGTCACCACACCACACCCATCAAAATGGAAAGCATGCCGTGTCTTAACCCTTGCCACAAAGCATGGGTTGGCTGTCTCTCTCTTTTTGGAGAGAGCCACAGCCACTTTGATGAGGTTTGGAAGCTATTCCATCTCCTCCATCGAGAACTTGGAGGAAAAGAGCTCTGTTGCTTCATCTAATTCTTCGGCTTCTTGGTGAGCCCAGGGCTTCTCTTTTGCATTGGAGTTATCCCTGATGTTGAAATAGGCTATTTTATGCTTGTTTATTTGCCTCCTAAAATCCACCATGATCTCAGAGAGAACACAAACACTGCAGACACTCTAGCTATCCGTTGCAATCCCTGATATTTGTTTTAGCATTGATTAACAACGTTTCCGAAGACATGGTTCATGACGACGCTGCACGTTGTCGACACTGAAATCCCCCCCCATTGATATTATTTTCATCATTCAAAAAACAACATCGCTACAACTCCTAAACACCCTCTGGGCCAAGCCAAGAACCACCAATCAGTTCACTTGCTCCTCTAATGTGGTCCACTGGAGGTGAAGCAACATGAGCTGCTTCTGTCGAGAGCAGACCCAGGTCGTTTGGACCGCCAAGCTCATCGCGGGAGTATTTGTTTGCCTGGCTTTGTTCCCATATGGTTCTGTATCGCCGCTGATTTAACGGATTAATGTATGTTTATACAAACAATATATTTATATAGAAAGAGAGACAGAGATATAAAGAGACTGGGAGAGAGATAGGATGAGAGAGAGAGTAGAAAGAAGGAGAGACAGGGAGAGAGAGAGAGAAAGAGAGATAGACTAAAGTCTGGGAGAGGGAGGGAGTGAGAGATTAAGAGACAAGGAAAGAATGGGGGAGGAGAGAAAGACATGTGGAGAGAGATAAAGAGAGTTGGAGACAGCCAGGGAGAGAGAAGGACAGGGAGATACAGGATGACAGAAATAGTGAGAGACAGGAAGAGAGATGGAATGAGATCAAGCAAGAGAGACATAGAGCTAGGGAGACCAATCGAAAGAGAAAGAAAGACGGAGAGAGAGAGAGATACAGACTGAGAACAAGGGAGACTGGAAGACAAAGAGAGAGGTAGAGGCAGAATGGGGAAGCTAGAGACACTCTCTCTCCAGTACTGCTGCTGGCTTTGGGGTAGGCTGCGTCAGGTCCAGCCCAGCCAGCCTCTTTGCTGCAGGGTTTAAACTCTGAGGTGTAAGTCAACCGGCTGCTCAGGCAGCTTTACAGGCCACAGGCTTCCATGTCTGAGGTGGATTTACTCCCACTAAAATCGGCCTAGAGAAAGACAACATCGTACAATTTAAAGGTTGCATTTTCTACATGTGTTCTCCAACCGTAACACAAAACCAAAAAATTATAATAATGACTAAAACTATTTTTTTTATAAAAACTCAAAAGTCAACCCTTTATGTTGTCTGGACCCGAACCTGCTGGCTATGAATGAGAGGAGGATTTTAATAAAAACATCACTTGCTGTTGTCCACACTCCTGACAGCACCTCTGTTTCAGCACCTCTCCGTTAACGAGAATCAGCTTTTGATTCCCAGAGCCGCACTGTCGCCGTAAATAAACTTTTCCCGCTTATTTCATACCTGCATGACTAATAATCACACCACCATGAATAAACAACAGGGCCAACACGTCATTTGGTTCTCCATCACAAGCTGCTGTCATCACACACACACACACACGACATGTCTACATCATCTGCCAAATGAATCTTCAATGAGATGGGTTTGGTGTGAATGCATCTGTACCCCATGAGAGAGGTGGTTCCCACCCACATATGTCTAGGCCCAGTGGATGGGCCTATGGGAGCCAGATCTGCCTTATTTCCCATGAGGGGTGAATGGTGTCATGCATAGCCCAGACCAGGGCAATCTGCCGCAGAGAGGGCAGACATGCAGGCAGAGGATAGGGGAGAGGATGACAACGGCCAGTCCTGGAGACCAACAATACCCAGAGCGTCAAAATAATTGTTATATGGCGAAGCTTGTTGTGAACCACTTCAATTGCTCCTTTTCCTGGTTTCATAAAGGACCTTTTTTTTTCACTCTTTGGTTTGAGACGTGGCGTTAGCATTGACTAGCATGTACTGCTGCACATAATTATGTTAGCATTATTTAGCATGGGCTACTACAGAAAATGACACATTAGCATTGGTTAGCATGTACTGCTACACAAAATGACGTGTTAGCATGGGTTCACATGGACTGCCACAAGACAGTGTCCATTAGCATTGGTTAACATGGACTGCTATATAAAAGGCATGAAAACAGTTAGGTTCACGGTTTGATGGTTCACTGTTAATTTAAACTCTGAAAACCTCGAAGCCCACAGTTCAAGGCACCCTTGTGTGCTATCCTGTAGGGCTGTGGACATGCTCAGAGGATTTTCTTATTGTTATGTTGTGCAACATCAGCATATGGAATATATCACACATTCAAAGCAATGTTTGTAGTTTTTGTAAGTGCTCCAAGTTTCATAGTCTTATGGGGTTAATCATCTCGCTAGGAATATCACTTTCAGCCGAGGCAGTAGATCAAAATGCCATATTTCAGCGTTCGGTTATTAACTATGCATCAGTCATATTGAAATGTCCAGGGTAAGTAATTGTACAGCACGACAGCAATTGGCAAAAACTTGAACTGTAATTCTTCCATGGACAAAAGACATAGACGTAAATAACTCATACATACCAATCTGTAATAGCGATAAAAAAAAATAGGATATCTGACTCCAGACTAAACATAAACTAACGCTTTTTTGTATAAATATTATGGCACAACTAGAGCAAGTCTAAATCATATATGAACGACTGGGAAGCTTTTTATATATATATATAATTCTTCAGCGCATATATCAACAACGGAAAATTACTGTTCACTCTGTAACTCTTCTGAAAGTCAGATAAAGTAAGATACGCGATAGCCATCTAAAAGACAGGAAATTTGACTTTTAGGTTGTCTGCCAAATACAGCGGAGCCAAAAACAAAAATAGGTCAAATCAGCCTATTATATTCTTCTTCTTCCTCCTTCACTGTTTAAATCATTCAGACACAATCGGTGCTTGTGTACTCTCAGAACATGAGGACAAACATGCACACACAGAGAGGAAATCGACCCTTACTCACCGACACGCCGTACGGATACAGATGCATCAACACGTACACAACGAGCGAGCACGTCAAGAGTATGATAAGTGTTTGAACTTCATTAAGATTGAGAGGACAACCTCTGAGCCCAGTGGCACACTTTGGTAATCCTCTGTCTCTACGGGCTCCTCTAGGTCAGCCATGAAGAGAGAGAGAGAGTGTGTGTGTGTGTGTATACGTGTGTATATGGAAGGGGGGTGCGTCACCAAACTGCCCCTTAACACCGTTGTGTGTGTGTGTGTGTGTATGTAATCTCCGCCATCCCCTAAAGATGTTTTTTTTTGCATGCTTGTAGCTAATGATGGATCACCTTTTAAAGGCATGAAAGGCAAAGCACCACCTCCACCACCCCAACGCCCTATGTTTATTATCCCCTGACATTGTGCTTAACCGACCTGCTGAAGGGTGCACCTTGGCCGTGTTGAGATTATAGGTAGAGCGCCCAGCCATCCATCACGACAGTGCTGATCATCAAAAGGGCAATGTATACGGTAGCAACTTTGCCAAGTGGGTGTAATTGCATGCAGTATGAATGGAAAGTGCCGCCTGATTGTGTGTGTGTGTGTGTGTGTGTGTGTGTGTGTGTGTGTGTGTGTGTGTGTGTGTGTGTGTGCGTGTGTGGGGTGAGTGGTGGGGGATTTTACATTCATTTAGAGCACCTAGTGCTCAGCCCTGGTGTTGAGTACATAATGAATGTGGCCCGCACAAGTGCCCGTAGGGATGTTTCACATAATCCTATTCTGGTGGTGCTTGTGTGTGAATGAGAACGAGGTGTGTGTGTGTGTGTGTGTGTGTGTGTGTGTGTGTGTGTGTGTGTGTGTGTGTGTGTGTGTGTGTGTGTGTGTGTGTGTGTGTGTGTGTGTGTGTGTGTGTGTGTGTGTGTGTGTGTGTGTGGGGGGGGGGGGGGGGATGGGGGGGGGGGGGTAAAGGGAAGGAGCGTGCCCTGGCAATCCGTGCCAGGGATTTGTGTGTGTGTATGTGTGTAGAGTGTGTATGTGTGTGAAGAATGTGTGTGTGTGTGTGTGTGTGTGTGTCCAGTCCACACACCCCACACCACTGGACGGTTTTTGCCAGAGAAGGAGGAGGAGGAGGTGGAGGCGGAGGAAGTGCGTGCTTTTTCTAATTTAATGACCCCATGGTTTCTTCCCATTTCCTGGTGACGCCACCCCAAGGCCAAGATGTCACCACACCCTAATGAGTCCTCTGGCCCCTGAGGGCCATACGACACACACTCTACCTCCAATCACGGAAATGACTCGGATGCGACCCTCCTCCCCTCGGGTAAACACAGGGGCCACACACTCTTAACACACACACTCTTAACACTCTTCACACATTCACACACACACACACTCTCAACACACTCTTCACACACACATACTCTTCACACAATTATTCACACACACACAACTTGGAAACAGTGAGAGAGAGAGAAAGAGTACCCACCAAATCCTACATCCTAACATTGAACAATGGTTTCACATTGCTATGGTAACAGTGTGGTAATCGTTTTGGAATCGACTCCCATTTCGCAGCACACGGGTTGTGTTTTGTTTGCCATGTCCTGTTGGCCAAGCTGCTCATACCCTCTGGAACAAGACACTTTAAGACTAATTGTCTGAGTGTGTCCACTCAGTCCACCACTGTGCAGCAGGTCACCTAAGAAGGGTCCAGTGACATAAGGGAATCTCTTTTCCTTACACAATGCAACCTGGTGTATGCGTAGAGCTATGTTTTTTTAATTAATGTTTTATTGATTTAAGCAAACATAAATAAACAAGGGGTATGTAGGACAATAACCCTCATCCAATATACAAAACAAATCACACGTGCACACATGGATTTTCAACCAAAAAACAACCTTCAGAAGGATACACATGCCGAACACACTGGACTGGAGCGTTTAGTTAACATTGCCAGGGTTAGGAGTTCCATTCCCACTTGGGGCCACCCATGCTACTAATGTTTGCACTCACGGTATTGAAAGGCGCATCGGACAGATGAAGCATCCCATATATATATATTTTTTTTTTTCCTCACCATAACTCTACACTGGTGGCTGCTGATATCGTGGCTGGTTCTTTCATCTCTCCTCTCGGTGGATGGGAGTAGTTTGAGAAACAGAAACCGGCTGCGGCATTACATGACCTGATCTGATTGGAATCCGGAGTCCGTTTTTCCATCTCATCACTACATGCACCCACGTGCAGTGCAGTGCAGTGCAGTGCACTGCACTGCACACTCTTTTAGGATACATTTATACACACCACGCATACGTTCTGAATATTGGTGTTTGCGTTTGCATATTGGTCTGCAGCCTGTCAATCCTGAGATTAATTTTGTATAAATTATTTTTTGCTTTCTTTGACACAAGTTGTTTACAAACCTTGTGATCCAATTGGAGGGATATGCAACAAGATATATCCAAACGTTGTGGCTGGATTGTTGTTGTGGAATTCATGAAGCCAGACGAGCATCTCGGCTCGTCTCCAGTACAACCCCATCTTCCTCCGTGGGAGCTAGTGACCACAGAGCAGACGAGCGACAGAGACGGAGACAAAGACGAGAGACAGAGACAGAGAGAGAGAACAGGGTGGAGGACGATAAAGTCAGTCACAAAGACACGCTGTGTGCCTCTGTGCCCCCGACACTTGCACTCGGAACACAGCGAACGCCTTTCACTGACATTCACAAATGCCCTGTTTGAACAGGAAAGCAAATGCTGTCAAATGTCATTCAGTTAATTCTTTATATATATATAAATTATTTCCTTCCCCCTTGGTTACCCGGTCGCCTGTCACTCACGCCACAAACCCCTGTGACACGTGAGTCCAACGCTCCAGAACTGCTCCGGCGATGTCAGACCAAAACGGAGGGATGAGTCATCGCTAGTCAGACACAGAACTAGTCAACCAAAAAAGGTAAACACGGACGACACTCTTGGGGGGGCTGAGGGTGGAGGCTGGTGGTGGTGGTGGTGGTGGGAGTCGAAGAATGGCAGACAGCCATCTTCAGACTGAATTCCACGAAAAGCCCCATGCTGGTCTTCGGGGAAATATGACAGGATGTCGGGCCTCAGTTCCATCCTCAAACTCAAAAAAGAAAAGTCAGACACTTTGACTTTCACGCTCTGCAGACAGCAGCCGGCCAATGGGGTCCACCGGTTGGCCGTCAATGTCTAAAAGCCATTGGGCTGCTAAACACACAGAAGACAAAGGAAGCGACCAAGGTTTTAAAACAGTTTTTGTTTGGTTGTTGTTGCCTAAACGCTTCAGTTTAGTTTATAATAGAATAAGTCATGTATGACTTGGAGGAAGGCTCTTTTCCAGTGGAAGATCCATGAGAAAGCAGGGAGATTCACTGAGATGAAGTCATGCCGTAACGAGATCATTAGGGCTTGGCGAGGGACAGCAGTTCAGCGGTTCTTTTGAATATCGTAACATCTAGCTTGCAGTCGGGTGTGTCCAAGGCAGTCGAGTGAGGGTGTGTGTGGTTGTGTGTGTGAGTGCCTGAGAGTCCTTCAAGTGGAGCTTTGTCGTCCCTGTGTGTGAGTCTTGTTGTCCTGCCTTGCCAGAGGGTTGTATTCGTGGGAGGAGCCTTTGTAGAACAAGGCTTCGCGTAGAATTTTAATCTGCAGCAGGGAGAACACAGCAAGCAGACACTTGAACTTTTTTTCTATGTTAAAAAAATGATAAACACACAGTGAACAACGCTATTCATCATATATGTAAATCGTCTTTTTCCTGAATAAGATATCATTTGTTATGATGAATTGAACCAAAAAGATAATAACTTCCCCATGAATGATGACGATGAAGATATGAATTAGCTTAAAAAAAATATTAGTCAAACAAAACCCACATTACTTTTTCCACAGACAAACACTAAAATACATTTTGTTGTTTTGATTTGAACACCATGTCATGCGCAATCCGAAACAAAAAAGGATGACTTCCACTAATGCAATCCTGCTTTATTGCAAATAGACTGCATATATATGCATGCATTCATATCATGAGATGTGATTAATCAACACCATCTTCCTATTTCTTTCTCCCTCCCTCGACCTATATATATATATATATATATATATATATATATATATATATATATATATACATATATATATATACATATATATATACACCTATATTCACACATACACAGCGAAAACAAAAGTTGATATCCATCAAGCCACTATCCGAGTGAGGCCCTATAAATCAATAGTGTGCTATTATTCCAGTTATTCCGAGGCCACGTAGCTGGTTCCTCGGCATTATGGGAAACAGATATCCAATCACGGAGCTTAATAGAGACACCCTGGCTGATTTGTTTGAACCCGGCAAATGAGAGATTGTTGCTCATCAGATGTGTGAATATGAAACCTAGAGTGCTGGGGGGAGGGGGGGGGGTTAGTTAGGGGAGCAGGGAGCACAGAGCGGGAGACACATGTCGCATGCTCATTATCCACCCAAAAATAAAAGATGACAAAGTCGGACGATCGCTTTCACACCGATAAACAGGCAAGCTGCTCAGTTAACCGCAGCTGCACTAACTTTGTGTGTGTGTGTGCCACTATGCAAACACACACACACACGGACAATGTGTGTGCATTGTGTGGGTGAACATATTAGAGCCCGACCGATACTGGATTTTAGGGGCCGATGCCGATACCGATATTAGGGAGTAAAAAATTACAGATATCGTCATGTCGGCCGATATTCAAAGTATAGATATATCTGCCGTTATTTGATTAATATATTGTAGTATCCTTTGGGTGGAGCAGCTCCTTGGGATTTGCTGCTCACCTGCCAGCAATGCTTCCACCACAGCAACATCGCATTAAAATCATGAACTAAAGGAACCAATTAACTGTATGGGGAGGAGCTACCAACCTTCACACAGAACATGCTGTAAAGCCGTTAGTGTTGGGAGTGTTTACATGGATGTGCTCAGTTAAAGCATTTAGAGGTTCAACCACCACAGTAGAGGATTTATTAAGAGGTAATTAAATTATAAAATCGACCCCATTTGTAAGGTTTTCATATCGGTGCATATCGGCAAACATATACGTCGATATCGATATATCTGTGATAGGCCAATATCGGCCGATAAAATCGGCCAACTGATTTATCGCCCGGGCAAAAAAAGGCTGTGGAAAGGATTTGAACACACACACACAAACGCACATACACACAGCTATACTGTAATTGCACACTTGAAAGTGATTACAAAGCAGCAGTGGAATTAGACCTCATTTATATGGAGGATCTATTTCTTTCTGTCTAACCCTAACCCTAATTTCCTGGAAAATCTCAGGCGGTCAGAAATCCAATATATATACATATATACAGTACATATGCAGGATTTCATTTCACTCCTAAAATAATATTAGATAACATAAAAGGCCATTCCGACGTCATCTGGATGCAGAAAGCGAGCGTGTTACAGCATAATGAAATGCACGTCTTTTCTAGAGAAGGGGGAAAAAATCCTCTCTAAGACAGAAAAATAAAGAAATACTTTCAGTAACTTCTATAGCACTAACAAACAAAAACCTTAAAGCCTCAGTGTGACTTGGGACGGATTGCGCTGAGTTTTTGAGAAGCCGTAATGAATTTCCTCACTTCATAGTTTCAGCTCAGGCTAAGACTGAAGACAGGTGCACACACACACACACACACATGCTGGGATAATCGTTTTGAGAAACTGGCATGGGCCCAACACACGCTTGATCACCATGAGCAACAAATGGAGAGAGGAGCAGGGAGAACTCAGAGAGAGATGTGAGGAGAGAAGCTCTCTTTCTCTCTCTTCATATTCTTTCTCATGTGAATGGGGAAGGCTTTAGGAATGATAAAAGGAAAACCAATGCAACTACTAAAGTGCAATTCAAGGTGTTTTGCCGACTTTTTGAGAAAACATGTTTTCGTGCTTGAAAGAAGCTGAAGTACTGTTTTGTGTGTACACATCAATGTGCATGGCGTACACACATAAAAAAGGAGCCAAAAACAACAGACAAGCTAGCGAGATAGCTACACGCTAGCGAGGTTGCTACACGCTAGCGAGGTTGCTACACGCTAGCGAGGTTGCTACACGCTAGCGAGGTATGTGCACGCTCGCAAGGTAGCTACATGCTAGCAAGGTAGCAACGCGCTGGCGGTAGCTACATGCGAGCTGCTTTGAGTCCATAATTAAATGGGATTTGTTCATCATGTCACTTTAATGTCAATGTGCAATACCTTGAAGCTCTCCAACTGCTTGGCTTTCTTCTGCCTCACATACTCTTGGCTCAGCTCCTCCTGGTAAGGAAAATACAATTATAAAAGTAAACTGTCCAAATGGTATCGAGCGTGAGGGAAAGGATTTTTGTTGTTGAAATCGATGGTCTTCAGTGCACACTCAAACACACACACACACACACACACACACACACACACAAAGCAAGACAAAAAACTTGTATACATTGATTATTCTCTTTTGTGTAACTACAGTGTCTGTGGATAGTAGATGCACAACCAACACTGTTTTAGCACAAACTGTATATGGAAATGAGCTATTTCCAAGTATAGTCAAATAGTGTCCGTTGTCTGTAGTGCCTTTCACTTTGTATAGTTTCCACTGTTCTGATACTGCCAGGGTTGAGGTTGATACATAGATCAAGTTTATGTATTTATTTTGCAACCAGACTGCTGTGGTACCTGAGTCAGATTCCCATAGGCATCTTTGGTCGACTGCAAGATGAGAGATATTGTCCCAGGGTCAAGACCTAAAAGGAAAAAGCACAGTTAAACACACACACACACGCACACACGCAGAAACACACACTTTTCTTTGTAGCGCCATTGTGGTCAAAAGTGAGAGACCAATTATGCCATTTTAGATCTCAAATGGCCTGTGTCTCGGAAAATGAACTAAATAATCACATGCTTTTAAAGAAATGTCCACAAAAGCGATGCGGTGCTTTGATTGCGTTCCACGAGGCTGGCGTCCATTTTTGACTACTGGTAAACAATGAAACGCTCATTCCAACCATACTGCTATTATGCAGTGAGGAGCTGGCACCTCTCATCATGTCCGCCTGGATCACGCCCACCTGGGCCTCGGTCGCCGTGACGACGCTGCATGGGGAGGGCTGTTCCCGCAGGACGCTGACCATCCCGAAAGACGTGGCCGCTCCGAGCTTCCCCACCACGAGTGTCTGCACTCTGACGCCCTGAGTCATGTGACCAGTAAGCACAGACCATTCTATATATATATATATATATATCCTGTCAAAGGAATTGTATACAACTGCACATATACTCGTGTGTGTTGACAATAATTGAAGAATTAACTTTAACTTTAAAGTTCTTCCTACACACTTTCACACACATTTGCCGTTTGTACACTTTTTTCATAAAGTAGTTATTAAACAAAAGGAAGTCTTTTGCCTCGCAATGCTATATGTGTGGCTATGTGATATGTGTATGTGTGTATGGGTCGTATATAGCAGCAGATGGTGTGTATTTACAGGGGGTGAATCATGGGGCGAACAGACACTCATTCATATGGCCTTGGTCATTGTGACAGATAATGAGGTTTCTTAAACTCGGGTTCATGGCATTGCATTATATGACATTATATTACATGACCTTATATTATATGACGTATGTTCAAACATACATTAATCATGGATGAATAAAAACTGAGGGTCCCTTTCCCTTGGGAAGGAGCTTGCATGCAGTTGTTATGATAGGGTGACTGGTTTTATGCCTTATAGTATCATATAATATTGTAGTAAACCTATAGGACAGTATGACCGTGAGTGTGTCCAAACTGGGACCCATGCCCAGAAAAATAGCTATCAATGGTGCACCTTGGATAATTTAAATGTGTTGCTTTAAGGACAAATAAAAGCACACCATTGTGTAATTGCATAACTGAACCAAAAGTCTTTAGTCTCTCAACTGTAATAGAATGTGTGGTCATTTTTTATGAAACTGGCCATCACATGATGTTGTGATCTGATAGTCAATGGTGTGATTTAGAATGAACAATGACGGATGAGTGGCTAAGCTAAAAGCTAGCTGGTGATACCTTGCTGGTGGGCCTGGTTCTGTCCGGCCGGTCAGCCGGAGCGGGACTCAGAATCAAACCCTGGGTGCTCCGTTGGACGTCGCACTCCCCCTCAGCAATGAAGCCCACGAAGGGAGGGACCTCGCCTTCCTTGACCAGCACTGAGAGGAGAGGAGCAGGGAGGTGGAGAGGAGGAGAGAGGATCACGTAGGTGGAGAGGAGGGGAAGGAAAAAGAGAGGTGAAAAAAACCAGGGGAGAGGAGAGTGGAGGAATTAAGAGAACAAAAAAGGAGAGAAGAGAGTATATAGAGGAGAGGAGAGGAGAGGAGAGGAGAGGAGAGGAGAGGAGAGGAGAGGAGAGGAGAGGAGAGGAGAGGAGAGGAGAGGAGAGGAGAGGAGAGGAGAGTGGGGCAGGAAAGGAGAGGAGCAGGGAGGAGAGGAGAGGAGGGTATGTAGAGAGAGGAGGAGAGGAGAGGGTATGTAGAGAGAGGAGGAGAGGAGAATAGCAGGGGAAGAGGCGAAGACATACAAGGAAAGAAGAGGAGAGGAGGAAGTATGGAGTGAGGAGAGGCGATGAGAGAAAGGGGGACAGGAGATTGGATGAGAGGAAAGAAACAGCATGGGGGTGGAGAAGAGATTAAACAAAAGGAAAGAAGAGGAGAAGAAAGGCAGAGATAGGAGAGAAGAGAAGAACAGAGGAGATACCAGTGGGGGGGGGGAGGATAGGAGATAAAAGGAAGGAAGAGGAGAGCAGAAGAGAGAAGAGAGGACAAGGCCAGCAGGGGAGAGAGAGAGGCGGACATGAGAGAGAATAGAAGCGATACATAGGAGAGCAGTATAATAAGTAAAAGGAATGCTTTAAATAGATACAAACAGAAATAAATGTATAGGCGGAACTGTCTTTGAGGCTTCCATGGTGGTGCAAATTTAATCGTGATCACATTGGTGTTTTGAACCACCCCCCCCCCACACACACACTTTTTTTGTGTGTCACGGCTCAGAGAGAAGGATGTTCTAGCTGAATTTCAAGAGGTTGCGAGTTGGCATCAGTAGGTGCTGGAGCGTGTGTGTGTGCGTAGGTAGCGGGTGTATGTGGAACGAGCTGTTGGCATTGGTGAGGACATATTTATGAGGCTGAATAGTTGTCCTTCTCTTCTGTGTGTGTGTGTGTGTGTGTGTGTGTGTGTGTGTGTGTGTGTGTGTGTGTGTGTGTGTGTGTGTGTGTGTGTGTGTGTGTGTGTGTGTGTGTGTGTGTGTGTGTGCCTTTTGGGTGTATTAGATGCAAAGTTGTCGAGTAGAACTATACCACAAGCCATGGTCTGACTGTGGACCAGGCAGTCAATACGGCATCGAAAACATCTATCATCATTGAAATTAGCTGCTATTTTCAATACATTACATAGCTTTGTGTCACGGGATGTATGATTGGTTGTCATGCAGGCATGATCGCTGCCTCGGGTGTTATCTTTTTCTGATTGTATCAACAGACCTGTATGTCCCTCTCTGGAGCCCCACCTGCCATTCAACAGCACTGTTAACAATTGCTTCCCTGTTTGCAGTCTTCCTGCCTTTGAAAATACTGCCAAAGTTCCCAGTCTCCACCACTTTCATCCAGTTCCAGAAAATGACTCCAAATGATCTAGGATTCCAAATAATAGTCTAAACATGTGTTTACACACAGCATTGAATTAAACCTCATTAATGTGACAGCACAATTGGCTTCAATCCTTTGGATAATTTTCTTGGAAAATATTGACCCATTTTGTAATTGGGAAATATAAGTCACAGACTTCATTATTTATTCGGAGCTTGGGTTTGTAAGACGGAAATCACAAATAATTGAATGAATGCGAAATCACAAAAGTGTCTTGTTAACACATGCTTTGGGACTACAGTTGCCAATAGATTCAGCTAAACTCATTCATAGTCTGTTCTCACACTTTTCATTGATGAGAACCCAAGCATAAGGGATCTGACAGCTTCATTGGTCCCCCTGGTTGCAAGCCATACTGGATCCTAAAACAGGAAGGATCAGGAAAATGTGCTGAAAGGGCAAGAATGTAAGAGATCTTGAGGAAATACTGGAAAGTTAGCTATGCGATCGAGAACGCCATGGCACCATCGTGGCAAAAAAATAAGCATTAAGATCACTGTAGAGTAAAGAGTATTAGCATTCAACAGGGTAACAGTGGCAGGGGTACATATGTAAAAAAAAAACGACCATTGAAAACAAAATGCCAACAAACAGCAGGGATTTTTGCAAAGGAAGAGAGAGAAAGAGAGAAAGAGAGAAAGACAGACAGACAGACAGACAGACAGACAGACAGACAGACAGACAGACAGACAGACAGACAGACAGACAGACAGACAGACAGACAGACAGTTTTTGACTATTGTTTTTGGTATAGTCATTATTCTTGTATAAGGTATGGTACAGATGCACTCATGCACACCTAAACACACACGCACACACACATACACACACACAAGGGGTTGAACTTGAACAAAAGGTTAAATTAGAACGTGTAGAACAGAATGTTCCATCGTATCGGTGTCTCAGGATCCTTTTCTCTTGCTATCAAGTTCACCTTTCGGTGCCAAACAAGTTATCTCTTCGGAGAACCGCGTATCTTCGTGTTGTGTTTTCGAATACTAATATCCGCCAAGAGAAGACGCCGGCTCTTTTGTTAAACAAAGAACCAAGGAGCCCTCACCTGAGGAATTCACTGTGACGGTGTGTCCAATCATGTCCAAACATGTTCTCCTCCATTCATGGTCTGTCTGGGCAAGACAGGTCGAAATTGGCCTTTTCGGCTACGGTGTCCGACTGCTAAAGAACGCGGCAATTTAGACAGGGTGCAATATGTCACTGCAATGTATGGGCGGATTGTTTAGTGACGCAAGTCGCGGTGTTAACAGGAGTAAGCACATGCAATCGTTCACATGGCATTGTTGACCAGTTGCAGGCAGCGGTGCGTTGGAGGAGGGGAACTAGTCAAAACTAGTTTGACTAGTTTGACTGAGGACCCTAATCCCAATGCTGGGATCAAAGCCCAATGCAGCGCTTCGATTTGGTCACAAACCTGCCACTTTGTCCGTGAGAACACTTAACTTTAACTGACCAACGGTAGATTAGGGCCAGGGATACTTACTTATTTGTAACGGTTGATTACTAAGCAATTTGGAGCAAACACAAGTGACTGCTGGGATGAATATTTATTAGGTGTTTCCCATTTGAAACCTTACTTTCAAATGGGAGCATCAGTGAGGTAAACAACATTAGGCTAGCAACATTGACGCAACGGTGTTTTAAGACCTTGGGTGATTTCCCTGTTGGAATGCAGTGTATGCAGTCTTTCTATTTTTCCATTTCTTTAAAGCACATTCCAATTAGCTATCATGCCAGAAGCATTTGGTTCCGTCTAATTGGCCCACATTTCCAAAATGTGGAGGTAAACTAATCTAGGGTAACCTTTTTTTTTGTAACCTTTTACAGGTGCCATTCTGTGATTTGTATCCTGGCCCAGATCAAAAATACCAGTGCTTTTATTCCCCATTCACCCTTGAGAAAATTGTAGCCTGAATTACATAACATTTTTGAGTGGAACCCAAGGGTGCTCTGATAGTTTTGGCCTCGTCCAGATAGCCATCTCTGCCAATGATGGGCCCCACATTTGGAAACACCATTTTTAAGCATAGCTCCAGGCCACATATTGCATTGTTGTCTTCCATCACACCTGCATATCGAACGTCTTCTGTCTGGACTATCGAGTATAAATGACATTTTTCTGAAGAAGTTGCATCATCTTTAGAGCCATTCTATTGATACATGGAATCTGAAGCTCGACAATCAATTGCAAATTGTGTTCAAAATGTTTACATTGCACTGCAGCCGACTTAACAAGTCCGCTGGCACATTGCAACAAGGCACATTGCAATCGCTGCTCAGCTATTACCTAAAGATTCTTTAACTATTAAACAAACATTATTGTTAGTGTATTTATACATATTTACAAATTTGGATCTGTTTTCGATAAATGTCATTGTTGCGACCATTATTGTGGCCTTTTAAAAATTTGTTTTTTCAGTTGGATTTCAGCTTTTCGTGTGTTTGAAAACAATGGTACTTTATGGTGCTAGTCTCCAAAGTCTCAATATAACAGTGATAAAAATCCATGGAGAACAAGTTAATAGCGGATAGAGCTTAATGTATGATTCCAATAAAACGTAATTGTGTTTTTGTACCATAACGTGGTAGTTAAATAAGACAATGACTGCATTTCCATTAAAACAAGCTAATGGCGTATAAAGCTTAATGTATGATTCAGATAAAAATACCAAAGCCAACCTGCTTGATTGCCAAAAGCGCGAGTCCACCAATGGCCACTGGCGATCACACCAGTGCGCGACACGGCATACGTTTCCTAAGCCTGCGTTTGCGAACATTTCCACCTATGTGCCAGCTCCAGCAACCCAGCAGCTGTACCGCGGCTCATTAACTTGTCTAGTTAGCCGGCAGAGTGAGGGCTTATAAAAGGGGAAGAATCATCTTCCAATAGCCCTAGTTAATAGGCAGCCATTACGCCATTTGAGCCCCTCGTTGAAAGGTAATAAGATCAGTGGAGTGGAAATCAGAGGCCCGCGGCCATAGCGCTCAGGGTACGGGGTTCCCATGTCCATGTTGTAACATGGGAAAACATATAGAAGAATGAATGAACGACACAAAAAGATAATAGGTGGAAGGAAAACTAAAAGACACAGATGCAGAGGAAGACGGCTGGGACTTTTCCGGAAAAGTACCCTCGATGTCTTTTCTTTCTTTTTTTTACCGGCCACGTGCACCAGAGAGGGACATTTATACCTTATCCCGGGAGATGCATCACATATGTGATCACCGCGCGACTGCAATAGCAACACAGAAGGCGCTTGTGTTGCAACCGTACCTGGCATCCACCAGCAAACCGCTGGACCCAATAGCATTGGAAGAATGCCAGGAAGTGGGGCTACCGCCACCATCAACATCCAGCCCCACGCGACATCCAGCCCTCCTTTAGGCGATAGTCCCTTGCAGAATTAAGGCATGGCCAATAGATCAACCTTCAATTCCCTGAATGGATTTCCACGCAGCAAGGACATGTAATCCGTCAGATGGAATGGATTAAAATGCCTGGTACGTACATGTGTTCCCTCATCCATGTCCAAAAGAAAGAAAAAAAGTCAACCACCACAACAGGATCTCTCGACAGGCGTGTGTATCCCCGAAGGAAACACACATGTCGTGCATGTGCGTGAAAAGTGTGCATGCCAATAAATATATATATATTATATATATATATATATATATATTCCACACATGTCTGCTTCCTCAATCAGGACGAGCGAGAGAGCGAGAGAGACAGAGTGTGTGAATGGGTAGGTGCGTGGGTGCGTGCGTGCGTGTGTGTGTGAGGTTGGATGAGGAGAAGGATGCAGAGGAGGGAGGGGGAGTAGGGGGAGTTGGAACATTCAGGGGGGGACTACTAGGGATCAGAAGGGGAGAGTCCTGGGAAAGGCAGCAACGTCTGGACAAGACAAACACACACACACACACACACACACAATATTCAGACGGTGTCTCCAAAAACATCCAGCAATCCTTCCCATACCCTTGCTACCGTCTGCTTCGGCTCCCAACTCTGTGGGAAAGTGCGGCCGGTGCCAACGTCTGGCCTGGCTCATCCAACGTCTAATGATGTTTGCGCGTGTGATTGTGTTGTGCAGTGTAGTGTGTGTGTGTGTGTGTGTGTGTGTGTGTGTGTGTGTGTGTGTGTGTGTGTGTGTGTGTGTGTGTGTGTGTGTGTGTGTGTGTGTGTGTGTGTGTGTGTGTGTGTGTGTGTGTGTGTGTGTGTGTGTGTGTGTTGCAGCTGCTCCATTCAGCCACAAACTAATGAAGTCGTCAGCTTATAAAGTACAGAACAGTAGATCAAGCCGCCCTAGAATGTAATCTGTACATACACAGACACGCACACGCACACGCACACGCACGCACACACACAGATCAGAGCGATTTCCCACCAGGAGTGCATAGCGTTGTACATATTGTGACAGCCCTCAGTGTAAATCTTACGTTTCAGGGCCCTCTCTCATTACCAAGATGTCTAATGTCTTTGCAAGTTCTCTCATAAAGCCCCACAAAGTCCTGAGAGACCAAGCATTTCTATGCTGTGGAAAGATGAAACCCTTTCTTGCCCAATGATGTGATATGTCAGGGAACTCGCACGAATTGTACTTTGAACTGATCAAATCACAAATCACAAAAAGAGCTTGCTATAAAACACATACCGGTCAAATCCTGGTATGACTTACAATTTCTGTGAATCGGAAAATGCACATCATCCGTTTAGTGCTGTTGAGAATCACACATACAGGTGTGTTCATGCACACACACACACACACACACACAAACTCTCTGCACAGTTTGTGTCTCACCCCAGGCAAACATGTCAACGACAGACGTGTCTATCGTACTTAGTAGATACTACACAGTTGAATACCACAAAAACACACAAACACATACACACAGGAACGCAAAAACACACACATTGCGGCAGGAAAAGGAGATTTGCTTGAGGTATCACAAACATACACACACAAACACACACACACACACACACAAACACCTGGGCTTATTTAGCCAGCAGGGAGACCCCAGGGATGCAAGTCAACAGAGACACACACAAACTGGCATACAAATGAATGCATACAAATATACATACACACACTCATATAAAAAGACACTCTAAATTAAACACACATCTCCTAAACAGCGAGACAAGCACTGAAGCCAAATGTAATTTAGTTTAATACTCAAAAGCATCTGGTAATTTCTTCTTGAATTAATAGTTTATTATTTATTTATCTTTGGTATTAATATTTGTACTTTCAGAAAGGGATGTGAGCGAAAGAAAAATGCTTTTTCTTCTTTGGAGACATATTATATTTGAAACTAAAATGTCCCTCTGCAGAGCATTAGCTTTGAAGCAGGTTAATGTACTAACACATACAAACCATTCTCTCTGTGTTGACTCTAAGCTCCAAAATGTTTATATCACTGACGAAGGTGGTGACATACAAATGAGTAAAAAATGGCTGTATCTATAAGTAGCAGCATGGCATTACAACCACACAGCTACAACTGTGTGTCTGTAAAGCTAAAATAAAAACAGCCAATTGGCCTGTAAACAAACATCTCTGTCTCTGCTACATTGGTGCCACATCTGCTTTGGGGCCCCGTTCCGACTATTGCTTTATGACTGTTGGCAAGTTTGAAGCAGGAGGGGATGGGTATTTCCACTATTGTTCCACAATAAATCCCATGCCCTGTTGGTTAGAAAGTTTAAAAAAAGAATTGTTAACCAACTCAACAAAGTAAATCACGTCCACCCCCTAAGTACATGTCGCAAACAGCAATCAGTACCAGCGGTCGCTGCCTTGCTTCCCTACCGTATTTGGCGGGGAAATGTGTGACGGTGAGCAGGTGGGCCAGGGTGTGGACAGAGAGAGCTGGCCACCGTCTGTAGGAGTCACAGCTGGAGATGAGCAGCTCCTTCTGGGTAAAGCTCTTGGCCTGCAGCTCCTGGAGAGAGAAACACAGCATGGGAAACTGATAAAGGGCTGTGATGCTTTGGTGCACTACTGCAGCTGTGGAATGGATCAGAACTCCTCAAATCACTCCACAGTTTCAAAGTGTTCATTGGCGGCCGGGCTTTCCCCCCTTTTTTCCCCCCGTGCTTTTCTTCCAAACTTTTCTCCGAAATGTAATAAATTGTTTGGACAATTGAATATTGTATAACACCAAGGATACGTCAACAGTCGCCAGATGGATATCTTTAGATGGATTATTTGCACATCGTTTGATCATTTGAAATCAAAATGGGATATTCAAAGATTAAAGATTGAAAGATTATTGGATAATTGGATACAGTATATATATATTGGCCAGGGTACCTTGAGAACATTGCAACATAAGCATACATGGCCCGTTGTGTTGGCCATGCCAGCGCATCTGAGAAGGAGCTCGATATTGAACTTCCACATGACTTATTTTTCCACAGCAGTCAAAACAACCAAAAACGCATCAGAAAGTCCTGGCAGATAAAGAAACGGGCTGTGAATGCATCTGACCCTTTTCAGCTCGGCGTATCCGCTATGGGAAACCTTCAGGGTCTCTGACGGTTCCGTGGTCAACACACACCAGCTGACGGCGGGTGACTCACGCGGGGCATCCTCCCCTGGTGGGTGCAGGGATCCAAAACTGTTCCCTACACCAAGCTTGTAGAAGACAGTGTTGTGGAAGATAGAGGGAAGAGGGAAATAATTTGTTTTATAAGAGGTTTGCCACCAAGTATGATAATGGAGTACAACGGTGAGTGACACACTAATTGTAGCACCGAGAAGCCCTAGAAAAGTAGAAAATGTACTTTGTCTGTTTGCCAAATAACACAGAGAGAGAACACGAGTACACAATGTCTTGTAAAGTGCACATCTCACCTCCACATGTCCTTTGGGGCCCTTTTCAGTACCCATTGAGTCTGGGTCGTAGGGTCTGGCGGAGCCTTTTAGAATCACATAGAATCCATAGTTGGCAAATACTATGGGAGGGATGGGAGGAAGAAAAAACACATTTGAGAAGGGTGAAACAAGTTGGAGGGTGGGGGGGGGGCAGAGAGAGAGACACACACACACACGCACACACACACACACAAATGTAATTGTTCCATTCTATTTGTGCGTAAAGCAACAGCGCTGGCATAAAACCCATCATGGCACTAGTTTCTCCCTTTGTGAAGATAATTATTCCTCTCTTGAGATGCAGGATTCAATCATTGAACATTTTCAGTTTTTTGTTTTGTTTGCATATGATTTCTTATTTTGTTTCGGTGATGACTACAAAAATCTAAAATGTTATTTGGAATGAAAGCGAACTACAGGCACATTGCTGAGATGAGATGATGAATGAAATGGTTTTGTTTTGTCTGGCGCTAGGACATTCACCAAACGAGAGCAAATTGATTCAGAAACGTCCACCTTTCATCTACTTCCATTCCTAATGACACTCACAACTATTCTGCGCAAGCCGTGGAGCTTTATTATTCAATTCTTTCTTCTTCTTCTTTGTCTTCTGTCTTCCACGAATCACAACGGGGGACCTTATTTTCATCACAGCTGGAAACAATTCATCCAAAAATAAAAAACACAATGACGTCTTTCTTCTCCGTCTTGTTTGGAAAGCTTTCCTCTGGATCTGACGACACTGTCTGGGGACGACTCAAAGCCCGAACAAAAGGGCCTGTCGCTCCGTGTCAACAGGAGACAGCAGGGGCCTTCTGAGGACACAAAGCTGGGACAAGGGAAGAAGAGGAACGCTGATCCAGTCCCTCATGGCGTGAGATACTGACACCGACTGCACCTGTCCTAAAGTTTCCTTCGTCTAAATCTCGGGTCTTTGTGAAAGTCTCAGCTCGTAATCCCTGTCTGCACACACTGTTTGGCCTTGCGTCCGGGCAGGGATCACGCAGCACACAGTGTTCAGATGCACGTCGCCTTCAGCCTTAAGAATCAACTTCCATCAACAAACTGTTAGCACTGAAAGGCAATCGGCGGTCAGACAATAGCTAGTCTGGAGGTCTGGCGCTGGGTTGAGACAGTTATATATTGTGTCATTTGTCAATATCTTTCAAATCAATGCGGTTGAGCACATCCATAAGAGGAACAAAATGACCAGAGATAGGTGACAAGATATGCCGAAGCCAATACAAACAGTATCTCCTTTTGCCAAAGCGACAAAACTCTGACGGGATTATTTGGCTTGGGAACAGGATCTAGCAGGCTTCATGTGGGCGAGGAGACCCGTGTGCTAAGGTAAATAAAAAAGAGGCTGTTATTAATTACAGGCCAGTCGCGTGGTTGCTGTTGGGCCATCGTTTTGTAGGGGTTTATTATTGCAGCCTCGAACAGTGTTTTATAGAGCGATGAGTCCCACTGGCACCCTGACGACCTTCCCCATGCTTACACGCTGCTACAGAAACACCACTGCGCCAACGACATCTTAGGAAAACAAAAACACAATTTCCTCAGGACTACGCCGTCCAACACACACCTTCACGCCATGCACACGCACGCATGCACAGACACAGACACACACACACACATATATATGCATGCACACACACACACACACACGCATAAACACACCTTGTTCTCAATCTGTAACCCAAGCTCTAATATTTTTAACTTGCTTCTCTCCTGGCAGCAGATCTTGTTCCTTCCACCATGAAAACAAATTACCTTTTGGGTCTGGCCCATATTTAACCTTAACCCGCAAGAATCACACGTCGTTGTTCTCTAAAGCGGAGGCAGACACAGCAGACACCATGCACCATGGCTTGGACTGCGTGAAGGAACAAAGTTGCAGTGGAGACTAGAGGAATTGAATTAGTTCTCCTGAAGGACCAGGAAGTGTTCATTTGTGCGTTTGACGTATCGTTGAGACTTTTGAGCAAAAGGCCAAAGAGGAGAGTGGGAGAGGGATAGTTTCAACCACTTCTTTTGATTGGTAGGAGACAAATGCTGTGTTTTCTGAAATCAGTCTGGGATTCTCCTTAGGTGCTACTCCTGGGTTTTCCCCTGATGGATGGAGAAAGATTGGACGGATGGATAGATGGATTGCTAGTTATTATTATTAACTAACAATAATAATAACTTGCAATCCATCCATCCTTCAGCGTTAAGTTGAAATCAACCTTCCGGCTTTAAATGCATTAATCGGACATCACCCCACAGAGATGGCCAAAATACATTCATAGACATGCATATCTATGTATCAGTGTGCCTGAGGCTGATCCAGAGCTCCGTGCTGGCAAATCAGGACTTTGGTGGATGTTTGTCCCCACTGCTGCTTGCTGGCAGCTCCGTCTGATCGGCACGTAGACAGCACCAACGCTGCTGCTGCAGGGCCACTTGATGTATTCAAATGGCTCCGCTCAACCGCATGAATAATAGATGGTGATTGTGTTTTTATTTTCGCGTGCTCATGTTTTTATTTGGTATGTCTATGCTTTGGCGTCGCCTCCTAATGAGTGTGAGTGCGTTTTATGTGTGTGCGTGTGTGTGGGTGGGTGCGTGTGTGTGTGTGCAGGTGTGTGTGTGTGTGTGTGTGTGTGTGTGTGTGTGCGTGAGTGAGTGTGTGTGTTCATGCATGTGTGTTATTTAGCATGATTGAACCTGAAGCATGAAAGCTGTGGCATAGAGTGAGCCTAAGTCAATAACAGCGGCGTCAATGCTAAAGTTGGGTTATTTAACATGTCCTGTTGAATTTGCAAGAGACGGTAAACATACACGGTACACAGTCACATTCATGGGCTGCTATTCCTGAAAGCGTTTAGATAATTTAATTTGTACAACCTTACTGAAGGTGCTCAAGCAGATGGAAAAACAGGGTGCGGGCACATTGGCAGATGCAGAAATCCTCCAGTCTAGCCATTTACCGTTGAACGTAGTCTGGGCACTCATTTCTCATGTTTGTCTATACATGCCAAAGACAGTGATGTGACCGTCCCCTGGCAGTCTATCCTGGGTCACCACTGTATTGTCATGAATGTAGGTGTGGCCACATGAGGAGCAATGGAGAGATGCTTATGTGAGCTTGCAGCGGGAGAGTTGAAATAATGCAGGGATAACAAAATGGCCGCTTTCTCCAACAAATTCACCTCGTAATCCGCGAAAATATAGTCCGAAAAAAATTCACCGTGCTCCGATTGTGTCTTTTTGGTCACTCAACTTTTATGTTGTTACTTATTTTTGCATCACCAATCTGTGTTTTTTCTCATCATCGCGTTTTTCAAGCTGTGTGTGTGTGTGTTTGTGTCCGTGTGTGTTTGCCTAACTCACTAGCGTGTCCCCTCTCCCAGGCCTCTACAATAGAAATGTCAGCAATACAGGGCAGCTCCTCAGCAGACATCTGATTGGTCAGACACGAGAAGCTCCTCAGCATCTTCTGGATGGCTTGCTTCTCCTGCCGGGAGCGGTGTATAGGGCTGGAGACACAAACAAGAAAAATGCATATGTATCATCAAACAAGTGTCTCCCTAACACACACACAAACACACACACACATACATACATACTATGAGAAACAGGAAAGTATGAGAAGGATATTTTGCCATTGTATAAAAAAATCCATATTTCTCTACAGTCTGAACGGAAAAAGACAATTGGAATGGAAGAGGCTTTATTTTCCCTATTACCCAGTGTGCAAGCTGCAAGCTATCCAGTCTCAGTTCCAAGCACACAGAATCAGAAGGATTTCAGTAAGATCCACAGCACTGCACTTGTGGTGATGCTCAGCCATTCTGAAGGAGGGCTTTATTTATTTATGGTGTTTGGATGTTGGGACTCTTGAGTGTGTTGTCCAGGGTAACGGATAAGCAGGTCATTGTGTGTGTGTGTGTGTGTGTGTGTGTGTGTGTGTGTGTGTGTGTATAAACCTGTCTAGAAACTCAAACAGTGTGTTTTGCTCTCTCGCAGATGGTGCTGGTGCCTGTGATGATGGCGATGATCATGATGGTGCGGATGATGGGGTAATCAGGGTGCAGACGTGGCTCTCTAGTCCCAGAATAGGCGTGAGATGACCGTCCGCTCTGCCCCATGATGCAGGCCTGTCGGAAGACTGCACCACTATCTGATTCCACTTGTTTGTGAGTGTGTGTGTATGTGTGTGTGTTTGAAAGAGAAAGAGAGAGAGAGAGAGAGAGAGAGAGAGAGAGAGAGAGAGAGAGAGAGAGAGAGAGAGAGAGAGAGAGAGAGAGTGGAGAGTGGAGAGTAGAGAGTAAAGAGTATGAAGTATTTAAGTTAGTTAAGTACTTTTTAATATGTACTTTTTACTTGAAGTATACTTCCTTCCAAAATTACAAAAGTTACCAACACTTTTGCATGAGAGTCTCTGCAGCAATGGAATGAGAACAAATGTTTGGGGACGAACACACACACATAATCCCGATACATTTAAGTGCCATTTTGTGTGGGCAGAAGAAGAAGAAAGAAGCTCATTCTGTGCCCACTTCCCCTGACTTCCAATCAATCACCATGGCAACCGCCTTCACTTGACATACAGGACAAAAGTTCCCAATGAAGTATTCAGTCTTCCTACGTCTCTTTCTGGCATTCTTTTGTTTCTCCTTTCAGTCGTTCTGAAGATCACAAGGACATTGGTCCCACACTACAAGATCCTAGTGCACCAAGGCTGGGACTACTCTTGGTACAGCTTCTTGTTGCCGGTAAATAAAAAGAGGACCAGAGATAACAAAAAAATAAAAACGCCCTTATGTTAACATGAGACAAAGTAAAACATGTCACAGAGCTTCATTGGAAACAGATAACAGAAACAGAAGGCAAAATACTGTTTATCTTCATCTGATTGTGTTATATCTGTGTACATACGTATGTGTATTCAAGTGCAGGGGCCTGCATATGTGTGTGTGTGTGTGTATGTGTGAATGGGGGGGGGGGGGGGGGGGGGTTATTCCAGCATCAAACTTCATTATATTCTCTCTCTCTCTCTCTCTCTCTCTCTCTCTCTCTCTCTCTCTCTCTCTCTCTCTCTCTCTCTCTCTCTCTCTCTCTCTCTCTCTCTCTCTCTCTCTCTCTCTCTCTCTCTCTCTCTCTCTCTCTCTCAAACTGCTTGAAGCTCATGTCTAAAAACTTTAGCTCAAAGAGGGTCATGAAGTCAAACGTGAGACGTCCAGACAAACCCAATTGAACACTGTAAGGATACTACCTCAATATACTCCAGATACTAAAACGTTTGGACAGTTTAGAAGTGTTTCACATGCCGTGTTGATCCCCTCCTGATGTGGATGGCAAACACAATCATTTCCTGAGGGTGCTGTGTGTGTGTGCTCTTTGAAGACCTCCCTGTAGGTGAAACCTCACTCTGCTAGGAGAACTGAGGATCTACCATAATACATGAAGTGTACATTCTGTGAAAAGGCCACAGTGTCGATTGTCAATCCCAAACACCCCTACTCAGCAAGTTAACCTCCTTTCTTATCTTACATCTTTCCAAATAATTCCTTCGTCTGCACACGCTACTAGGCTGTCGTCCCCTGAACTTGGGGTACACAAGAACCCATAGCCTAGTTTGGGTATGCCTGAGACTGGTTCCTACAACTGTAACAATTTTTCCAGATCATCAACATGAAACCCTAGATGTGTCCTACTACAGGTGATTGACTTGCTGACTAATAAGTCAAATGCTGTAAATGGAAGTTCCCTATAATACCCCTTATGCCAAGATTGTCTGCACTGCATTGCTGCTTTTTTTAAGGTGTTTGTGTGTGTGTGTGTGTGTGTGTGTGTGTGTGTGTGTGTGTGTGTGTGTGTGTGTGTGTGTGTGTACATGTGTGTTTGCGTGTGTGTGTGTGTGTGTGTGTTAAGGTGTAGGCCTATGTGGGTCATCATTAGGTAAATAAATGTGTGCTTTTCAAACACTGCATTACATCACAGCTAAGAATTGCAAGGCTAGCAGGGCCATTTAAGCGTTTACATATTACATAAATTCTTCGTTCTTCAATCAATATAAAAAAAACTAATCCAAACTGTGAAGCTCTTCCACTTCCAAATGAGTCAATTCTTTATTTTTATTATTATTTTATTAATTAATTTAGGCTTCAATTCCATTTTTTTCCTGTAATTGTGAATTCTCTGATGATGATAATAAATAATAATCATTGCTGTCGCTAATCCCTCCATACATTTGTAATTAACTGGTGGAGGTTTAGCGTTGTAAGGACAAGGAAAATCTTTTTCTGCAGTGTCAAGGTTTTGAGGCTTCTTGCTTGATGTGCACACGCACAAACACACGCACACACACAGGCAAGCACGCACACACATGCGCGCAAATACATACACACACACACACACACAGGAGGAGCTGACCAAACAGAATAGGATGGATTTAAAGGGAAGAAGATTAGTTTGAGGACTGCAGGGTGAATGTGTGTGTGTGAGTGTGTGTGTGCGTGAGAGAGTGCGAGTATGTTGTGATCCATGCCAGGGGGAGGCAGCTCTGTGCTGTGTATCACTTGCGTTCAGCACAGCCTATTACAACTTCTGTGGGGGGGTTATCAGGACACAGCTTTTGGGGAGAGGGAAAAGCAAGGTTGAGAGACAATGAACGAGACATTTTCATTGCCAATGAAATCCGTTTTTCTCTGTGATTATGCATATATTTTGGTAGTATAATATTTACAAAAACAATAATTACCAATGTCTGCCAGAAGTGTTATGGATGCTACACAACAGTTTAAAAATTAAACATTTAAATAGCCCATTTATGGTTTAACAATGGAAAGAACAACGTGAGCCACTATCTTGTAGATTGTTCGGATGGCAACATTCGTTGCGTTTATACTTTCACAGAAATCTTCAGATTGCTGGGTTACATGGGGTACATGATAAGCCTAAAGGGTTGGTCAACCCAAAATCTTTTAATTTTATCACTGATACTAAAATAAGACCGTCATTCAGAGAAAACAGGAGTAAAATCTGGCAACCAGTTTGTGAATGTTCCACTCTGCTACGAACTTAGTTAGCGTTATTTTCATGAGGTCGAAGTACCTTTTAGTATACTCTTTGACGTCATGACACCGGCGAGGAGAGGTGTGTGGATGTGTTGAGCTCTGTCTGGGCAGCGGTTAATGTTGATGAGGGCGTCCGAGAGAGGGTTAAGCTTCTCGGAAACTTATAGTATAATGCCATGGCATGTAGCACATTTCACATTCAACATCGGCCATTATAACACTACTTAACTAAAAAAGGATCACAAAGTTGGTGATAGTTGTAACCATTGGCAACTTCTCGGAGCCGACCCTCCTTCTTAGAACTCTCATCCCAAAACACTTTTTTTTTTACTCTCATTGTGTTTGAATTCAAGCTGAAACAGGTTCACTTACACTTTAAGGTCTCTTTTCAAGTTGACATGTCATTATCCAAGTCACGTCAACTCAACAGACGTGCAAGCCTGCTGCCCATGCCCAATCGAGAAGTGAAGTTACCTTCAGGTCCTCACAACTATTAATACTGTTGTTACTGTGCTTTTCTATTGCCTTGGGGCACGGCTATCAGAGAGCTGCAGTCTGTGACCCAAGACAAAGAGGCTAAACCTTCCAGGCTCTCCGATTGCAAATAACATGCAATCGCTTGTTACATCACACAGCCTCACAAACTTGTCTCTTATCTGCCTTCCTTCCACCACTATCTCCAGAAGACACGGAAGGCAAAAAATTGCCAACTGAAGTTATCGTCATTTCCTGGTTGCTTGCTTTGGATGGAGCGGCATTGATAAGAACAAAACTATCTTAAAGTTAGGCGCTGAAAAGCACTTCTGACCAGACGGTCAGTAACAAGGGGATTAGGGCAGAGACAGGCGTCTGATTGTCTTAATTCTGAGTCAAAGTGGCGCTTTCCTTTGGAGAGGAAAGAGAGAGAGAGAGAGAGAGAGAGAGAGAGAGAGAGAGAGTTTGGGGTGAATCAATGAGAGCAGGGGATTTTGATCCCTCCTCTGATAGCCATTGCCGTCTCCTTGTTCCACGCTGTCTGTACTGTACTTTATTCCACAGGAAAGCGAGAAATTCACAGATGGTCAAAAGTCAATCTTTGTCCCAAAAGAATTAACGAAGGGCTCTGGATAGTCGATTTTCTATTTCGCCAACAATACATTTTGGAAGATGCCACAGCCTGGTCATGTCTTTAGAGTATTCTCAGGCAATGAGATTCCCACTAAAGCAGTTTAGACCTTTATCGGATTTGGCAAATCACCAATCACTGTGGCCGCTGTGGTGCTCTGAGGAGAACATCCATCATGGCGAACAGAGAGGAGGCCTTGGATGCTGCTGTCACCAGATAATTCATTGTGAGGAAGAAAGGACGAAAAAAGAAAAGTGAAAATGGCTCCGGGAGAAACCTGAAGGTTCTCCTTAGGAGACCCGTCGTGATTCAGACGGCTGCTGAGTTGATTTTTTTTACCTCCTTACTCTTTCTTTTCTTCCAGGAGGCTTCTCTATTGTGGTGCACTCACACATACATGGGGAAGGGGGGAGGGGTGGCAGTGACAGACGCACAAAGAAAGGGCAGGGTGAGATATGGCCCACAGCCTGAGCCTAAGAAAGTCATGGAAGCAAGAAGAAAACATATGACACTGTATTAAGAGATGTCCTCTGAGCTTCATTTGAACCATAGGTCCAACTTCTGAGGCGTGACGGCCAGGGTCATTAAACTGAAAGGTTAAACTGCAGCCATCAAACTGAAGGGTTACTTCCAAGTACATCCGTGTTTGATACACAATACACCAATGTATACCAAAATCCTGGCAATGGAACACTGCCTGATAAACTCTCCACCATCTCGGACTGACAAGGAAAGGAAGAATGACATTTGTTTTACTAAAAATGAATGATAAAGAATGAATGGAGTTTTCCGGAGATGGCGTTTTCCACAGGTGTGACAGTAGCAGCATCAGCCATCATTCAGCTTGAATACAAGTTCTGGTGGGGGAGGTTATGTCGTCGCCTCTGCCAGAACGCAGAGGATGGACAAAAGACAAATTTACTCAATATTGAATTATAAATGTTGGTTCTGGACTCTCACTGCCACTGTCGCAACCTTTTTTCATTGTCATTTGTGTTATAGGTACAATAATTGTGTAGGCTAAATCACAATGTCCTTTCTCAGAACAGCTGTGCTTTGGATTTCCAAACATGGCGAGCATACCAGTGATGGTGTTCAATGATCATATCATTTTCCGACCCTTTTAAAAAAGGGTCGTTTTTCAGAGGGCTGTTGAGCAAAGCCCAGCGGATCCGAAGAACTGTCCTTCAGACTAATCGAAATGAATCCCCATTCATAAAACTATCTGACTATACCTCTGAAGACTCGTAGCCTCCTTCACCACTTCAACCAGTCGATGCATTATTAGGGACTAAGCCTCCTGCACTAAACATCCATCCTGCACTAAATATCCAACTCTCCAATAGTTGGAACTCTGGGTTTCAATGAGCTATGCGTAATGACTCCAGCTGTAGACACCTCGTCATTCTGAAGCTAGTTGCCAAAAAAAGTTGCCAGAAAAGACCAAATCTGTCAGAGTAAATCTGTGGTTTTTCCTCCATTGATCTTTCAAACCATCTTCGGTCAAGGCTCTTACTTTACCATAAACATCCCTGCATTCCCGCATTGGTTACTGTGGCATTTTCCATTAGCCTGCGGGGTGCCGGTTAAAAGGTGCTTTGTGGGTTGGCCTCAGCAATGTGACACTCTTCCTTTGGCCTGCAAACTGTCCCAAAATGACCTCCCCGATTTCATTTCTTCTTCCATCAACATCTACCTAGAGAGCAAAGAGAGTCTCTGCCCTGCCCAGAAGCACCTTCGGCATAACAGCCAATGTGGGCGTTCAACCTGATTTGACTCCCCTGACTACGCTGACCTCCAGAAAAAAGAAGAAGGAAAAGTAATTGAGCTTCTGTGGCGCTCCACAGGTTCACTCTTTCCTCCACATATATATATATATTTTTGTAAAAAGGGACTCGCCCGAAGACTACCTCTCCACACACACACACACACCCAAACTCTTGTCTTCTTTCCGCTGTTTCCAGTCTCTCCACTCCACCACAGTTATTTTCATTCTTTTTTCCTGTGTTGATGTTTCCACGTTTTGACGGCAGCCAGGCGATCCTACGTCTTCCTCTCCTCTCGGTGATAAAGCCATTCAAAATGCAACGAAGAAATATGAGAAGAAAGAAAAGACGATGCAAAAAATTGATGAGCGGGGTGTCGGGAGAGAGGGGGTGGATGGGGGCGGGGTGGGAGTGGGATCATCTGGAGGTATATTGTGTTTCCGCAGTCGTTCCTGCGGTGGACTGTGCAGCCGCACGCTTGAGAGAGAGCGGGGAGTTTTATTATCAGATCTGAACACATTTGAAGGGGACCGCTGCCAAGCACCTGTATCATACTGGAGAGCGCTCTCTCTCTCTCTCTCTCTCTCTCTCTCTCTCTCTCTCTCTCTCTCTCTCTCTCTCTCTCTCTCTCTCTCTCTCTCTCTCTCTCTCTCTCTCTCTCTCTCTCTCTCTCTCTCTCTCTCTCTCTCTCTCTCTCTCTCTCTCTCTCTCTCTCTCTCTCTCCCAGTGTTGTACACTTCATCACTCCCGAGGCTGCCACGGGAGTGTCAGCGGCGCACACTTTATGGGCACCCAGTTTATGGGCACCCACTCGCCGATCCCTTTGGACTGTTACAACACTCGCACACTCCCTTCAGGTCACTCTTGTTGCGACTCTACCTGAGAGTGTTCCGGTGACCTCGGTCTGAGTTCAATGGAAAAACTAGTTTCAGGACAAAGGGCCTCCCAAGGGTAAACCCCCTCCTTATGAACAATAGTGTCCATTTCTCTGCTGACCAATGAGAAGGACACACTGAGGATGTGTGTCCAGACATCCAGAAGGCATGTCAGACATCGCTAGCCGACCCTGTTGAAACAGTTTGCACGAGTCCAACTTTGGCGGCCCATCGGTCATGTAAATTATGCTCCAGGATAAAAACATGTGAGGGGCCCAGAGCTCTGATTCATTTAACACGCAAGCCACGTTACACAGGCCTGAGTGCTCCGCAGAAAGAGAAAGATGGTTAAGTCATTTGCTCCCGAGACAAGACCGGTCAATCCCACCCAGGGACCTGGCCTGACTTCTTCGGGACACATGCAGGGCCTATAAAATACCTCATGCTTACCGACGAGAGAGGCTTTGCTACTTGGAAATTAGAAAGAAAAAATGAAAAAAAACGGGGAATACCACGTTTTATTTTTGTTTTTTTTCAAGAACTTACGCAAGGCATCCTCTGCTTGAAAGGTAATTATTTTGTTCCCCACTGAGCCAAAATGCAGGAGTTGCCTGTAGTGGCGTATGATGGTGTTCCCCCGCGGGCACATCGATGAACTCGGCCCTTGGCCCTATGTCAGGTGCCTCACAAAAAGGGCCATGTATTGATCAAAGTTTTACAGCTCATTGGAGAGGGATCCCGGCCATGATGCCTGCACACCTGTGGCCAACGGGGATTGTGTTTCAATCACCAAATCCTACAACATGTTACCTATTGATGACTGCCGCTAATACACCACGACGGACATAATAAATAAATTGGTGCCTCCAGCCCAACAAACCTGTTTTCCCTGAGCCTGCATCACGCCGATAAGGATCCCCTGGAGGGCCCTAAATCACAGCTCGCCAGCTCTAAGTAAGACACCCTGCTATTACTTTCTAATAAAGATTAAATAGGCTGTATAATACGGAAAGATTGAATACGTTGGGTAATGGCATGGGGTGGTGGTGGGGTGGCGTGGAGGGATAATGATAAAAGATAGTCCGTTGGAAAGTGTCCCGCATCAGCAAATAAGATGGAGTAAATCAGGAAATGAGAGGCTGCAGTGATCGTGTGTATGTGTGTTTGTGTGCGCGTGTGCGTGTGTGTTGCTGGTATTGATTGGCAGTGAATTCAGTGTGCAAGACAGAGACAGCAGGCTGCCGAGGAGTCTCCTGCTTGTCTGTTTTGTTTGGTGTTGTTTTTCTTCATTGACAGGTCTTCCATTCAGCGGAGTGCAATAGTAGAGCAGTAGGGTACGATCAACACAATCTACCCAACATACTATCCTGAGATGGGCCGCTGTTATAAATAATGTTTTAGAATATCCATAATGATATTGATTATAATGATAATGATCCATGATATTCCGTGCATCTAGACAACAACAACAATTTAACATTAATGAAATGCACCTTTATCAAGTCAATGGATTGATTAGTAGCAGAAAAGATTTTACAAGGAAATAAAGACAGCAAATCTGTCAAAAAGCGTGAAACCAAAGAAGATAGAAATGGATGTGGCAAGAAAACACAGGGTGGAGAAGGAGAACTAGGCGCTGATTCATACAGAAAAACCAACTGAAGAAATAAAACATATCATGGTCTAAAAGAAAGTGCAGATGGGGCAGGTTCTTTGCCGGAATCCGGGCTTCCTTTGTAAAACAATTCCTTGGCCTACACTTCAATACCCTACCACCTCCTCTGACCCTCCAATCACCACATCCCCTGGTTCACCGGACTGCTACCCACAAACCCTAGGGACCGAACAACAGTCCGGCCTTAACCTCCGATCCGATCCGTCCAATCAGGCGAGAGAACGGGCAGAGTATGGGAATGGGGGGAGGCCGCTCATGCACTTCCTTCCTTCAGCCCTGGCACACTGTCAGGCTCTCATGGGAACTCGGCAAAGGAAATGTGCACATATCCGTCCCTGTGTGTGTGCGTATGTGCATGGGGGCATGCATGTGTGTGTGTGTGTGTGTGTGTGTGCATGTACCACTCCTTGCTGACCAAAGCAACAGTACACATTTCTGGGTAAAAACAAAGGCTATGTGCATAGGCCTGACAAAAAGGTCTGACAATTTTTCTTGCATACAAATGCACATCTACAGATAGATACGTTTAGATTGAATCACTTCTAGTTTTGCATACAAATTCACATCATAGATAGATACGTTTAGATTTAATCACTTTTAGTTTTGAATACAAATGCACATCTATAGATATATAGGTTTTGATTGAATTGCCTCTTTTGTTGGAGTACGGCAATCTCATTCTGCTCTGCACACTTCCCTGGTATTCCCTGGTAGGGTATTGTATATGGTCTTAGAAAGATCAGGATCATATTTGCCATAGACACACACAGACAGGATTGTGTGGATATCACACTGAATTACATGATCTGTCTTAATAATAACTAATTATCTTTATTAAGCGCTTTTCATTTGGAATGTCAAAGTGCTGTACGGGTCTCGATTGCCATGTCTGTGTGTGCGTGTGTGTGTGTGCCTGTGTGTGCCTTTGTGCCTGCGTGTGTGTGCGTGCATGCCTGCGTAAGCGTGTGTGCGTCCGTGCATGTGTGCAGAGTATAAAATTAACACCTGCCACCAGCCAACGGCAGGTCGATTTGAACATTTGGCAGGTAAAAAAGATCCAGGGTTATATATTAAAACAAATAATTGGCCTGTAGATGTTTCCACTCAGGCAGGCATAAAGACAAAAATTCTAAAATTTGATTTTGGACCCTGCATGTGTGTGTGTGAGGTCAGCTCACCTTGTCTATTCCTGATCCTTTTTAAAGGGTCTCTACGACATTTTTCACAAGAATTATGATGTGATGATCCCACTCAATAAATCAGATGGACAGAAAAACATAAACGTGTAGCAGCTCTATACTGTTTGTACACATGTTGAACAGATGGGGTTGGGTGTGTGTGTGTGTGTGTGTGTGTGTGTGTGTGTGTGTGTGTGTGTGTGTGTGTGTGTGTGTGTGTGTGTGTGTTTGGGGGGGGGGGGGGGTTCCTTAGCAAACCCCTGGCGGAGTGCAGTGAGAACATGCGCCGTGACGTCCCAATCATAAGCGAAACAGCGCATAATCGCTTGGAAAAACACAGATTCAAGAGCCCAATAGGAATCCCTCGCTGTGGTCGACATCCCTTTGTTATTCTAGGATGGACGTCTGATCCCCGAGGCAGGCCCATTTATCACAGGGGAAGCAAGTAGATTAAAAAAGGCAGGCGAATCGCGACTGTAGATCACACTGTACAGCGGCGGCACTCAACGCCTGCACGCGCACGCGCACATAGAAAAAGGAATAGAAACAAAAATCACTGGCCAACTTTTCCTACACCGCCTTAGCGCGATCACATCTCAAAGTACACACACACACACGCACGCACAAACGCACACACACACAATCACATACTCAGGGGGGAGGGGATGGTTATCAGCTGTTCCATCTGTGGAGGGTGCCAGACAGAGGGAGGCTAGAAGCAGAGAGACACCTTTTCGTTAACCTTGGCTTTCCTCCGTTTGTTCCCCTCTCCATCGCTGCACACGTGTGTGCGTACATACGTGCATGTGGGGCCGACCGGACGCTGAGTTTATCGTATGAGGCTGGCACAGAGATACGGTACTTTAAGGGAGTGGTGTCCAGTCACAGGGTGGATCGTGATTCAGTCTGGGGATCGGACAGTTGGTTCACATCAATTACGATGCCATGGTGGACCCCTTGGACATCACCAAGTTAATAAAGGCTTTGTTTGTTTAGTTACACAGGATAATAACAGTCAAAGGTTGCCCTTTGTGAGGCTGACAACTTTACAGAAAGAAGGTAGACATCTTAGCCTCTGTTCTAAAGAGTCTGCACACATGTAGCCGATAACAGAATGAATCATGTTTTTCCATGCATCTGCAGCTCCTCTCCATCAACGCCTACAGCTGGACTCCTCAAAATTAGTTATCTATCCTCCCATTCCAACTTTCCATCCAGCCATCTATACAAACAACTGGCAACCGGTTAGCCAGCGTTCAGCTGACCCTCGAATGGCTCCAAACATTTAGTAATGTGTTTAACACATTTATCTGACAGTGTGTTAAAGTGTGTATGTGGAGGGAGGCTGGGGTATATGTGTTTAGCTTTTCAATAAGATACATATTAGACATTAAAAAGCATCTGTCAATTTTTTCATCAGCGTTCTCTGTGGTGGGAACTTAAAGAAGTGCTTGGGCCTCATTTTCTTGCTTTCCAACTAAAGCAAACGTTTTAAAATTGGGAACGACTGCTATACTTCCAGGTCTGGCTAGGGGCTGCTGTTTACTCCCTCTAGATGCCAAAAAAACATGGCAGGACGAACTATCCGACTAAATCACAAAACGCCGCTTTGAGGCACACCTCAGGGGCTCACCACAGCTTTCTGCTGTCTGGCTTCCAAGTGCAAAGGGGTGGAGACCTGCACGCATATACAAATAACATGGCCCACACGCAGACACAGGCGCACACACAAGTACATACACACACACACACACACACACACATGCATGCACATATACGGTCACACACACATATACACACACACACACAATCATACCTGCACGCACACACAAATGACATCAGGAAGAGGCCATGTGCTAGGGTTTTGTAAAACTCTGGAGAATGTACTAGAACGAATATCAAAAAGAGAATGTAACGTAATGTAAATCATAACACATTGTAACATGTAACAAAGAACACGCTGTTTGTAGCGGCTTTACAACACTTCACCCTATGCCTATGCCCTCCTACTTTACCTTAGCAGTCTTTAAATAGTTGATGACATGCAACCACTGGGTCAACGACTTGCTCAGGGTAAACCAATCAGGGGAAAGGTTAGGGTTCTCAGTGTTGTGCCACAGAGGGGTTCCCTGCTTTTTCAAACCACTGATATTCGCCAGATGTTGGACGGTGTCATAAGTCAGCCTGCCTCTTTTAATGCTTCGCTTTCTGGGAGTGCTAAGTGATGTCGCACAGCATCTGGTTCATTCTACCAAAACCTGTGCTTTGGTCATTTGTTTGTGGAAGGAGAAGGAGAATAGAGGAGAGAGAAAAGGAGAGGAAAGGCGAGAAGGATGAGATGGGGGAGAGGAGAGGAGAGAGGGATGAGATCAGGGATAGGAGAGAAGAGGAGAGGAGAGAGGGCAAGAAAGGAGAGGCAAGGAAAGAAGAAATGAGGGGAGAGGGAGAGAAAAGGAAGGAAGAGGACAAGAGTAGAGCTGAGGAGTTTGTGCACATTCTGTGGGTTTAGCAAGTGGACCAGAGGGATAAAGGGTGGACTGCCCTCATTTGGTGACCGACAGAACTGCAACATTACCCAAATCTCTCTAATCTAATACACATACGGCTGAAAGCAAGAGCTTTTGGATACCTGCCACCAAGCCACATCCCAAGTCATTATGGCTGCTGGCCTTCAAAGATGTATCTCCCATTAAGATAATTGAGCCACAATAACATTATTTTAGGAAGAAATAAACTGTATTGCTACACCGTAATTTGCAAATGGGAGCAAGTCGTTACACATGCATTTGCGCTGATTGAAATTGTGCCGTTAAACAGACGAATGGACGGAGGGACGCAGAGTACTCACAACTTCCTGAGCCCCTTGGTGGCTTGGCTGATGAGGCTGTCTCGGCTCTGGTTCTGCAGGGCCTGTCTTGCAGCACCCTCCTGGGGCCTCCCAGCACCTTCCAGGGTCCCTGGGGTGCCGACGCCGCTAACCCTACTGGTTGGACCACTGGGAATGCCGCGGGAGTGGGAAGCACTGGGGGAAACACACATCATCACAACAGGAGGAGATTGAATGGAGAGCTACCAATATCAGCTGATGCCTTTGTGATGTTAGACCTCATCTATTTGAGGTTTTCAAGGATGAAACCAACCCTTCTCGTTGCATAGTTTGACAACACACCACTGACAAATGTCCTTTGAGGCAATTACGTATTTTGCCACTAAACAGAGATATGAGCAAGATCTATATACGTTTGCCTCTGCTGGCTTGAAGTGACTAACACTGAATGTCTCAATCTAAATGTCATAGTGTCGCCGACGTATTCTTGCGTACAACAACAACATCAAGTAAGCAACCACTTTGCCAATCAATCCAGTCCTCCAGGTCTTCTCCTCCTCCCCCCAAGCCCATCCTCCCCCCCCCCCCCTCACCCCCCACGAAGCCACTTAATGGCCCTGGTTATTGTGGCGGTGCTTAACGAGCTATCAAACTGGCATTTGCTATTCACACCCCCCCCCCCCCACACACACACATACTCCCGTGAATAGGCTCCCCCACTCAGTAAAGACCTTCTCAAGATAGTGCCGGTCACAAGGCACTCCACATTGATGGCAATTAGCAAGAGCGGTGACTCATATGTTGCCGCCCACCAGAGCGCGAAGCGTCCTTCACGCTGTCGCCCCGGCCAGCTGCTGGCCCGCACACGTGTTATAACTGAACGTTTCCTTCCCTGCCGTGTGTGTGTGCATGTGTGTGTGTGTGTGTGTGTGTGTATATGTTAGCTCTGTTGTGAATTAGAGCCATTTTGAGTGACAGGTTGGCCTGACCTTGATGCTGCATTGGATACGGATACGCCTTGAGGAGGGGTTTATATATATATATATATATATAATATATATATATATAATATATATATCCCATCACACACACATACACACACACACACACACATACAATCACAGCATCTGAAATGAAAAAAAGTGTGTGAGAGAGAGAGAGAGAGAGGGTGAGAAGAGAGCAGTGCTCAAGCCTCCTCCTCCTTGGCGCTGCTCTACCCGGGGCGATGATTAAGACCGGGCGCCTGAGAGGTAACCGAGAGGTTACATTAGATAAATGGGAAGAGACACGACGAGGGTGTAATGACCTATCTCCTCCTCGCATCGCTCGGCCGGCTGGAGGGGCTGCAGCTGCTGCCGCCCCCGCCGCTGCTTGAGACGCGCCACGGATTTACGGCATCCGCACTTCGCCTCTCCCCACTCGAGACTCGCCTCTAATCTGCCCCAGACAAGAGTCAACGGCCCTGGAGGAAGGGCCGGCATGCAAATGGCTGCAGATGATGCGCTCTGAGAGGGGCGGGTCCGGTCCAGTCTATGTATTGTCAGAGTTGTTGTTTTTTTGTTATTCAACACGATGGTCAAAGTGTGGGTATCTGAGTGTGTGACCCCGCATCTGCTTGATAGGCCAGGTTAATGTAGTTAAAGCTAAAAAGAAATGAGAAATTTAGTTGGTTTAGGATATACTTTGATCCATTACCGCGAAACTTCAATGCCCTCTTTACATGGGAAAATAGCTTTGTCACTGGACATCGTAACACTTTTGTAAAAGTCCAAATGCTCATTTATTTCAGATGCATGTGTTTATCATGTCCCCCTGTGATGTAGTACATGATGTTTATTATGCGTCGTGTACTGATATCTGGTATAATGCTGAGAGATAATAGGATATTACCATGAATGTATGGGAAATGACTAGGCTGCAATAAAAAATATAAAGAGCCTACTTTTGGAGCGCTGTTCGTTTCTGAATTCGTGGAAGCGTTTTCTTGGGATGATGGACAAATAGGTCTTGATAGAAGTTCATAAAAACGTCTTGGGCCTCTTTAGTGGATTCTGCATTGTCGCTGTAAAAGAGAACAAAAACGTAAATGAAAATGGTGTATTAATAAAAAGGAAACTTTCCCAAAAAAGGTAAATGTCTTTTAGCTAAAAATGTAGGAACAGTACCTGTCCCGGAGTCCACTGATTGTGCACAGCGACCTCAAACTGTTATAATCGATCGTAGTGTTTTGACAGGCTAGATATAAAAAATAATAATAATTACATTGGGACTTCTGACACTTTAGCCTTACTATAACTGCATATGGATTAGATAGCATTACAATACTGGCAGTGATTAACCTTAGCATTGCATTCCAATACATAAACTACAGACAGTCAAATAGAGTGGATTTAAAGAGATGAGAAGTAAATACACCTCCATGCTTGCAGCCTTCAAACGGTTGCAGCGCCATTTGAATTCAATGAAAACAAAACCCTTTTGTATCTTGTGAGACGCCTACGTTTCGTGTCAATAGTTTCCGTGTATGTGAAGTTGACACTGGATGTTAACGCAGATGCATTTGGTTGCCATGTAAACCGTTGATGAGCTACTTCCTCTCGGATAAATGTTGGTGACCACTACTCGGCTGCCCCCTGCTGTTGCCTAGTGAAATTACATAGAACTGCACATGTGCAGTTGGTATTGAGTTCGAAGTTAGATCCATCCTGGTGATGATCTTATATTAAACTCAACGCAATTGCATTTTTATTCTGATCAGCAAAGATAACTGCTTTCACAAATACGCATAGCCAAATATCGAACTCACTAAATATAGTCTATATTAAGCGCAAACTGTACTAAACTTCCATATATTAAACATTAGTGGTCTTTCACAACTACTTTTAGTGCAAGAAAATAAATTTACTGAAATGGTCAATAGCTGCTGGCCTTTACCTTTCTCATTTCAGATAGTTTAATGACGTTGAAATAAACGTTCTGTAACACGTTTATTTCAATGAATGCAAATTAAGAAATGTCCCCGTGCTGTTTATGCAGAAAATTGCAAAAATGTTGCTTCAGACCCCCAATCTGAAGCAGAGTCATGAAATTTCAAATGAAAGTGGTCCATTTTGGTTAATCACACTCCTTTACTGTTGCCATATATGCTATACAATGCATATGCAATCCACTGGTGTTCACACCCAACACCGCCGGGTTACTGTTTAGCTATAAGCCTATTGCAGCCTATATGATGAGTGGTGATTGGGCTTACTTAGATGACGGTCTGCTGCTGCTGCTGGGGGCTGTAGGTTAAAGGTAGCATTAGAGCGTCTGAAAGCACTAATTGCATCAGCGACCCCTTGGTGTAGGGGACAGAAAGGGGACGGGAGAGAGAGAGCGAATTCAAGGGGCTAAAGCTGCTTTGGAGTGGGCAGGTGGGTTAAAGATGGGGGGAGGGAGATTTTGTTGCTCATGTTGTGCTGTTTAGTAGACTAGTAGACTAGTAGATTCCTCTCTCAGTCGCGTCTGCAGGCCCGTACAGCTGCCGCTCAGAGCCATGTTCAGCAGGTTGAAGAACCGATTGGCTGGTCCGCAGCCACCGGTCCCCTCTGAGGCGCCGAACACTGCTCCTGCTGACAAGGTAGGAGGATGCTTTTTTCGTTTCTACTGTCACAGCGCTATGTTCTAAACGTTTGATAAATACTGCATTTTGCATTGAGTAAACCTCTGTATATCATTGCACTGTATGATGAAGTATCTAAAAATGTATGTTTGGAAAGTTGTCTCGGTTGGGTCAACAGTGGTCGCAAAAGTTACCGAACAAATACATACATCGAGATACAGAATATGAATAGTAGAAATGTAAAGAGTGAAAATGTAAACATTATAAACAGTTGAGGTAAACATAATTGACCGTATATGTTACATTATTGACATGAACGGAAATCTGGAAGTGCATGATTTGGTAAAGCAATTTCATGCATTTATCCATCCTTCCTGAGTGCAAAATGACAATGATGACTAAAATAATTTCCTGACGTTTTGTTCTGGCAGTTTGTGTACTGGTTGTTATCTACTACTGTTCTTCTTCCATACGTTGTTTCTTTGAGTTTCTATTGACTGCCATTTTTTACTAGAAGCCATATTCAAATCTATTTCATTTTTAATTTAGGTTATGTCGAAAGCACCAGCAAGACGAGAGAATGCTTTGTCATACACCAAAGGGTTTTTCCCTGAAGAAAAAGAGATTGACTTGAAATTAAAATGACTTTTTAATGGTGGCGGCCTGACTAATGATGTGAGTGTTTGACTTTATTGTTAAAATTGCTTATGTGGTAGGAGAAGAAGCCAGAAGATAAGGAGAATGAGGCTAAGAACGTAGGCACATCTAAGGGTAAGTCATTATTCTGGTGAAAGACATGACAACTGCAGACATTCTCAAACCTGCATTCTACTCCTTGTCATGATGTTATTGGGAGTACACAGTACAGTACAACACAGGGTACTGGCCAGATATCAGTAAAGATTGGCTGTTTACCTGTACTTTTTAAAATCCCCCAAATTATCTACAAAAGTTGATGACTGGAATAATCCAAAATGTGGTTGTAGCCACACAACCTTTGCCGGAGCTTCTTAACTGTGTGGTCGTTATCTGGCAGCTATGAGCTGAGCTGAATGTGTTTTCTGACAAATTGCTCCAGGTCACAAAAGTATAAGATGGCTGGTAATAGTCTCTGACTCTGTGACCAGATCCCTTTTACAATGCCATTCTCCAGACACCAAATCCCTACACTTATCAATCCGTGTCTGTCTCTCGGTTCCAACCTGGGGCTACACTTTATCCTAAAAATAGTGACTCCACTCCCTCACTTGAAAATCACTGGCAAAGGACCTGGTTCTTTACATCAGACTGTATATTACGAGCACATTTTGAGTGCTTTTCTTCTGCAAGGTGACTGTTCAAAGGACAAACATGTGCACATTACAATTTATACTCACTAATAGTTGCTGTATAGTGTCAATTAGCTAATAGTGGAAGGACTTTGCAGTGGCAAGGGGGTCCGTCTCACAGTAGAAAGATACTGGGTTCAATCCCTGGTGTCCGCAGCCTTACCTGTTGGCATCCAACAGCAAGATGCCCTCCCCTCCTATCTGCTGCTTGATGACATGTATCTGGATTCTCTGTAGGTCGCTTTGGATAAAAGTGTCTGCTTAAGGACTAAATGATAATGGCTCAGCTAATTCTCCCCGTCTTTTACAGAGCCAGCTCCAGCCTCCAGCCCAGCATCTACACCTGCATCAGCTCCACCTCCAGTCCCAACACCTGCATCAGTCCAGGCTCCAGGCCTTACACCTGCATCAGCCCCTACACCTGCATCAGCTCCACCTCCAGCCCCTACACCTGCATCAGCTCCACCTCCAGGCCCTACACCTGCACCAGCCCCTCCCGCAGGCGAACCTGGATCAGAAGGGTGAGTTCTGCAGCCAAGCCTCTGACCTTACCACTGACCTTAATACACACTATCACATCTCACTTCATAAAGTTAATTATTACCACATTAATTATAAACAAGAATAGACCCTTTTCACAGAGGCGTCCTCATAGGACAAACACAGGTGTCGCTCATAACACTAATCATGGGTCTGCTCTTTTCACATAGCAGGGCAGCGCGGTTAGGAGACTAAAACCAGTGAAGATATCATGTGCCCTGGTACGTCAAAGGAGCAGAGCAGTAATTGGTGTTATGAGCGACACCTGTGTTCATTATCATGATCATGCACGTCAGCGATGTGTCCATTTGGAAGCTGTCATGCAGTGTCAGGCGATGCAGTAAAGCTGCACTATCCCATTCTACAGTTGTGTTGAGTGGTTGCTGCGTGGAGGCTCACAGCATTACTGTAGTCGCTTTTATGCTGACGTCTGGCAAGAGATCCACACTCACAAATTGGTGTTAAATGAATCACCCGGGGAAGACTAATTAATCAGATTCCCTGATGAGATTCCCTGTACACAATAGACACAGAGACACATGCACACACACGCTCACACATGCACACACAGATACACACAGATACACACAGATACACACAGATACACACACACACACACACACACACACACACACACACACACACACACATACTGTTGTTATACACACAAATACAAACACTTGTATACACAATCTTGAAAGTACTGCTGAAAATCATAACATTCATTTAAAAACATTTCAATTGAAGACACTCAGACACAGTACTCTAAGACACAAACATTAACACTGTGTGTGTGTGTGTGTGTGTGTGTGTGTGTGTGTGTGTGTGTGTGTGTGTGTGTGTGTGTTTGCGCATGCATATGTGCGTAAGTGTGTGAGTGATCTATTGTATAGCCCCCTGGTAGAGCAACATGCAGATTAGTGGAGAGATTAACTAAAAATGGATTAACAGCTTTCCAGCTTTCTGGCACTAAGGAGCTCAGTGGCTCTGCTTATGGCCAAGCAATCAAAGTAGTGGAGGTGGAAAATAGAGAAAGAGAGAGAGAGAAGCACAGTACACACCATCCTCTGCATCAAGGCGTCATGTTCTGCCAAAGGCAACACTTCACTGTTACTTGAAAGGATGTATGGGTAACATCCAGTTTTGTTGTTAGTGTATTGATGATGAAATTATGGCGTTTAGGTGTTATAACTGCTTAGCTGTAATGTAGCAGAAGTAGTGTTTTTTTTGCAACAGACCTAAAACCATCTGTATTAATGATGGCACAAACAAACTATAAATATCATGAACATACAAAACTTCACACAACCAAATGAAGATACACAGTCCAGTCCAAGTGACGTTATAATACATAACAATTCAGCATTCTCTGATGCATAGTGGTTCTTGTACTTGTACTTGCTGTCCCCAGAAGTGTCATATCATGATGTGTTTCAGGTCATTAAGATAATAACAGGTTTACTCCATTTAGTTACATAATTAAGACCACCAGTATAACCCTTCACATTGGTATACATACCTAAATTAAACAGACTTGTCATTGTTGGAAGCGTGCACCTGTTTTTGCCCTGCTGGTGGTAGAAAGTGTGTGTGTAACTGACTTTAAATTCATAAGCAGTTCAGCAGCACCATTCTTTCCACTGATTGAATTAGAGGAGTGCTTGCGTTTCATAGTCGGGTGCAGTTTGTAATGTGTCCACTAAATGGCATTATAGCACCATATCATCTAATGTGTCGTCAACAAAACCCATAATAGAGCCATAGTTACAATTGTCCCTTTTAAATATATGTTTTAGTTCAACTAGTATACTTGATAATGTGAATCAGACATTTCCAACAGCTCACCAATAGGACATGTTGTTGTGCCATCTGTCATGGTGCTGCTGGCCTGGTTGTAAACACACAGCGGGTTTTAACCATGGCACATATTTCTCCTTTAGGCAAGAAATGTCTCCTCCTGAGCCCCGCCCCATCGTGATTAACGAAAACTCAGACGAGCAGCTCCGGACCATCATCAAGAAGATGAGAGAGAGGACGGAGCACTACAAGGACAAGGTGGTGGACCAGTACGCTTCCTCCCCCGAGATCACCCCACCTGTCAGTAAGTAACCATGAGGAACACAAATGAGACACACTTAATGTCTTTCTCTATGTACCGTCTTATCTGGGTATTGCACCATCAATGATACATCCTGCACTGTTGCTCCTTACACACACACACACCCACACACAAAGAAAACACACACATACACAAACACACACAAAGAAAACACACACATACACACAAGAAAACACATAACCACACACGTCACCCCCCCCCCCCCCCCCCCGTTCACATACACACACACACACATACACATATGACCCTCCTCCCCCCCCCCCCCCCCCCCACACACACACACACACACACACACACACACACACACACACACAAAAAACACCAACACACACAAATCTAGGCAGGTAGCTTCAGGGGCAAATGCTGTGGCCTAAATAAATATAGATCTCGTATTACAATTATTACTAAAACAAAGAACAAAACAGAACAACAGGGTTTGGTGAGGGTTTTTCAACTCCGAGCCAACAGGGCCTGGTGTTCCATGCACCATGTCCTCATCTTACCTAGAGTTGTTAAGCATCTTACCTGTGCCTGTACTTACAGTAAAGACATGTATCTGCAGTCACTGTAAGTTGCTTTGGACGAACGCATCTGCTAAATAACAACAATAATACTATACTAACAGTTTTTAAACTTCAGTTACTGTACTGTTATTCCCCTTCCAGCACCACTGCTTGGCAAAGACCGCTACGCCCGAGTGATGGAGGAGAGGAAGAGGCAGGCGGAGGAGGAGCGCATCGTGAAGGAGGAGGCGGACAGGAAGAAGAAAGAGGAGCAGGAGCAGAAGAAGAAGGAGGCAGAGCAGAAGAAGAAGGAGTTGGAGGAGAAGAAGAAGGAGGAGATGGCGGCGATGGCGCAGGAGAAGAAAAAGGAGAGGAAGAAGCTGGGCGACGTCATGTTCGCCTTTGTGGACGTCATGCTGAAGCCTGTGGAGGATTCCATGGACTCCCTGCTGGGATGCACCATCGACCCCTTCACAGGTATTATGGGATGTCTTTCTTAGTCACATTCAGAGGACTTTACGGATCCAGGGGGAAGTTTCTGCTACAGTTGCTCTGCTCAAGATAGTAGAAAATGTAAGTAAAAAATATAAAACACAAAAGTGCGGTAAAGCAATACAAATAGAGGTAAATGTACATGCATGTACAAATATACACGCATATATATACATAAATCATATTAAATATCAGGCAGACAGACAGAGAAGGTCCTCACATTATACATCCTACAAGTGAATGTATATCTGGACATGAGTTTAACGTGAGTAAGCCTCAGTTTTCTGTAAAAAACAACAACCCTTGTAACACTTTTGAGATGACATATAGATGATGATATGAGCGTATCATTTCTTCTCGAGGTCTTTAAACGTGTTTCATTTCTATAAAAACGTGGAGAGGTTTCTGAACTGAGCTAAACTTATTTCAGACAAAAGGGAGCACAAAAGAAAAGTTAATAGGTGAAAGAAAAGTGACACAAAATCCAACACTTTTCAACCCACAATATCCCCATTGGAGCCCAGTAAAAACAAAGACAAAATATTTCAAATGCAAATTTTCACAAGACTACTGTCCATTACCATCAAAATTCCAGCCAAATCCATCCCACTCAACCAAGCTCCCACATCCACCCCATCCACTCCTCCATTCATCCCCTCTCCTCTTACCCCAGACCGGGTCTACATCGCGTGGCTCAGCCTGGTGACGCTGGCCTTCAACTACAACACGTGGTTCGTCACGGCGCGTCTCTGCTTTCCCTACCACACGGCCGAGGCCACCCCCTACTGGTTCCTGCTGGACCTGCTGGCCGACCTGGTCTACCTGATGGACTCCGTCCTCTTCCAGCCGCGCAAGCAGTTTGTCAAGGGCGGCGATGTCATAGTAAGTAGATGGTCTGACGGTGAAAACATTACCTTTTTAGGTCATTGTACAACTGTTGTGTTATTCTATATGTATTTAAAAAGATGTTTGCTGGAAATATACAGCGATCATGTTTTGCTGTTTCACTGGATAGTTGAATCAAAATTGTTGAAAGATGTTTTGAAGTTTTTGGTCAAGGGAAAAGGATAATAATATGTATGTATGTAGCTTTTTTTCATTTAATTTAATTCATTGTTTTCTATTTGTTACTCTAAAGTGTGAGGTGAGGATGCCTGTTCTTACCTTATGTGCATTTGTCTCTTTGTTTTTCAGAAAGACAGGCTGTTAACCAAGAAGAACTACAGAGAAACTGAGCGATTTAAGGTATTGTGTCCAGGGAATTAGTTGGCCATGGTTAATAGTGAAGAAAAACAGAGATGCTGAATATTTTTTCAACTTCATAGAGGCAAATTACCTCTGCCAAAGGTTTTGTATGAAATGAATAAAAACGAGCTGGTTTCTCTTACAATTGTCTCTTTCCATCAACAGACAGACATGATGTGTCTCATACCTTTTGATCTGTTGTACATGCAATTTGGCTTCAAATCCATCTTCAGAGCAAATCGCCTGCTAAAGGTACAATCCATTTGAACATGTATACGTAGTTGTTCTGTAACAAATTTTTTTTATAGTAGACCAATCTAACAATAGTTTTTTCAATCAAGCAATTAATCATTTAGTTTAAAACATTTCTGAAATAACAGTGAATTACATCACAAGTTACCAGAGTCCCAAATTAGTCTTTAATTTGCTTGTTCTATCTGACAAGAACTCAAGGACAACTAAAGTATACATTTTATAATAATCGATGAGCCAAATATTTGAATTTCTGAAGCATCGAGCTGAAAGTATTTGGTATTTGTACTTGATAAATGATCTAAACGATTAAACAATTCTTAAATTTGATTTTCTGTTGATCGACTAACTGATTCATCGACTAATGGTTACAGCCCTAATACGTAGAGCATACAACTGTGTTTGTGAAAAAATTCAAAAGGAGACACAAAACTGTTAACTCTTTGTTCTCCATGATTCACCTTTAAGGCAGACACGTTCTTTGAGTTCAGTGATCGTCTGGAGAGCCTAATGACCAAAGCCTACATCTGGAGGTATGAAGACAAAAAACTCACGTTTGAAGACAAAAAGCACGTTTTATCCACACGTTTGAAACAAATCTGATTTCACGGTCAAGAACTTGTTTGGTTCTCTGCCTATTACACATAATCAAAAGAAAATAGAGAGATAGAGGGAGAGATAGAGACATAGAAAAATAGCTTCTTGCTTGTGGTTGCAGAGTGATTCGGACCACTGGCTACCTTCTCTTCATGCTCCACATCAACGCATGCTTCTACTACGTGGCTTCAGACTACCAGGGCATCGGCAAGACCAAGTGGGTCTACTCTGGCCTGGGGAGCGCGTAAGTTATTCACTTTGATTTATGCTTCTAAAGATTTTACACATTTAGATCGAGGTTGTTTTTTTTAAAGCTTTTGTATGCATTCTACCACTTATGCTATTCTGAAATCTACATGCAAATTTCAGGATTTCTTCTTACATATCTGTGCCCACTTGCTAAAAAAAAAAAAGAATGACTGACTAACAATTTCTTTCCCCCTTTAAATGTATGTTTAATTTAACTTGTATTTATATTTAACAAATGCAGATAACCACATGTGCAGACAATAAAGTCATCTCATTATCACACCTGGTAACTCATTGGTATTCTTCTATCTTTACTGCTGCCATAGTTACCTCAGCTGCTTCTTTTACGCTGAGAAGTCACTGCTGATGATTGCAGAGTTGCCCCTCCCTGACTCCATGTTCGGACAGATCTTTCAGATGACTAACTACCTTTTCGGGGCGTTCTTTATGTCCATCTTTCTTGGCCAGGTAGATTTAGCTTACCTCCTTTTTTTCCTTTTGAATTTTGATTGATCTATTTTTGGTACTGAACTGTATTCATTTGTATATTCCTTACTTTTTTATTTTCTATCTTTATTTTCCTGGGTTCACGTTTGTACAGGACTTTGTACATATTTGAAATGATGTTAACTTCTTTCAGCAGCTGGTGTTTCTAGGTATGCAGTGAAATAATTTCACCTCTGAGCTTTTCAAAATGAAGGTACTTGAGTGTTCATGTTACACGCGAGTCACCTACTGCCCTAAACTAATAATGACCCATCCCCAAGAGCCACTCCTTGACTTTTTATAGTCTGCATAGAAGATGATAGGCGATGACATCAGCAGGTATAATAAATAATTAGGGGAGAAAATCAATCAATAAAACAATTTATGAAATTGACCTGACATTTTCACCCGAACCTATCCACAAAGAAGAAAAGCCACAGTTCTGAGCCCCCCTGTTAAAGCCCTGTTGCCCCTTCTTACTCCCACCCACCCTCTCCACAGGTACCTGCGTTGTTACTACCACGCGGTCCGCAGTCTCATCAACATCGGGGGTCTTAGCGAGCCCCACACGGTCTTTGAGATTACCTTTCAGATGGCTAACTTTTTCATCGGCGTCTTTGTATTCTCCAGTCTGATTGGCCAGGTAAAACAGCCAGAACCGACCAATATAAATAAAAGGGAGAGAGGAGAACCCCTAGCGTGTCCCAGAGCGCCGATCCGTTCCGTTAGTTTCCGATTCGATCTTTCAGCTCCCTCAGTCACTCTCTCTGTGTGTTTTCGTTTTGTGTATCCAGGTAGTGCTGGAGGAGTGGTCTAGAATGGATACAGTAGCTTTAGTACTGTATATACCATCCTTGAATGGTCAGAAAGGTTATTAGAATTTTTTTACAACATTCATCAATTGAGGATGGTATGGCACAATAGCATGACAAAAAAAAAGTACATTTGAAAGTTATACAAGGAGTTTAAACACCTGTGTTGAATACATTTTGATAGAGCTGTTTAACAACCCAAGTAAATTAAATAATCACCACAGTGTGTATTATATATAAATATGCATCCCCTCATTTTGTGATTATAGAGATATAGAGGAGGTGCAGCCTGGGAACTGTAGTCTTGATCCTGCAAAATTCAACCATGGTTTTGAGACTCCTTGTAGGACAAGCACACTGTGTACCATGCAGTATTTCTCCTATCGTGTTTTGATTGTATCTTACTGGGTGTGTCAGATGAGGGATGTGATAGGTGCTGCCACGACGGGACAGACCTACTTCCGGACCTCCATGGACAACACGGTGTCCTACATGGTGAACAACAACATCCCCTCGCTGGTGCAGAACCGCATCCGCACCTGGTACACCTACACGTGGGACGCCCAGGGCATGCTGGGTAAGTTGGGTCAAACTCATGGATGGGCCGGATGGATATTAAAGGTCAGTGTTGGATTCTAACGAAGTGCCCCCATAATGGCACTTTGACATCACACAAAGAACAAGACTTGACTTCGGAGCAGAGTAGAACGACAGGATGAGACAGAATTTTCAGAAGTATACCATTATTTTAGTAACATTGCCAAAATGGCATAGGTCACTTTGTTGAAGATCATAGAAGACATGCTAAGACTAAAACCAAAAGCACATGGGATTTTGGGTTCACTGGCACTTTAAGCGAAAGATCTTTGATCTTGTAGTCCTGTCCAGTTTCTTTTCCAGAGATAATGATAATATTTGTTAAGTTGCTATTTGTTGAGAATTTGCTCCATACATTCATTCATTCATTCATTCATTGGTCATGCTTATCGATGGTGGATTGGTTAAAGCTAGGGAAGGCATTTTATTTTAAAAGCATTTTTTGTCATATTTGTTGAAATTCTCTTACATCCCAAACACAATCAACAAATCAAATGATCTGATCTGTGTGCACTGAAGGGAGGGGAGGGATTCTTTTTTCAGTTGGATACTTTCAAAAATCTAGCTTACTCTAGCGTGTTTCTCCAAACTGCCTTTAATTAGTGCTCTTGTCTCCTCTCTTCACTCCCAGATGAGTCTGAGCTGCTGGATAAAATGCCCCTGGTGATGAGAACCGCCATCGCTGTGGACATCAACCTGTCCACCTTCCAGAAGATAGATCTCTTTAAGGTGACAAAGTGCATGCCCTGCACATTTCACATGCACATGACACCACAACCACTAGGGGGCACTCACTGAAGCTTACAATGCAATGCTCAGTGTCGACTTCCTCCCCACAGGGCTGTGACCAGCAGATGCTGTTGGACATGTTGCTGAGGCTCAAATCCATCATCTTTCTGCCGGGAGACTTTGTTGTGAAGAAGGTCAGTAAAGACATGGGATGTGTTACAGTAGGAGTTCCGATTGAACTTTGTAAGTTCCAATGCTCTTGAAGAAGTGGGACATAACTTTAAATGTTTAAATGTGTTTCAATCAATGCAATCTTTCAATTTGTAGAGCTTAGAAAGACCCTTTGCGCATGCATTTTTAAACGTCTATTCTATATGAAATAGGAAGTGACTCTGGTCTCTCCACTGCTCTCTGTCTGCTGGACAGGGGGATATCGGTAAAGAGATGTACATCATCAAAAGCGGTGCTGTGCAGGTGGTGGGAGGACCAGACAACAGCATAGTGTTTGTAACGCTGAAGGCCGGCTGTGTGTTTGGAGAAATCAGGTATGGATCTTTATGTTGTATGTTTTGACATACAGCATACATGTTAAATGCCAGTTCAACATATATATATAAAACGTACTTCGGTCGGCACACAACAGAAAAGTATCCAAGCCAACTTTGAGGCTGACGTTGTAAAGTTGTTTGTCCCCAAGTCTGCTGCAGTCTTCTAAAGATGGCGGGAACCGGAGAACGGCTAACGTGAAAGCTCACGGCTTCGCCAACCTCTTCGTCCTGGAGAAGAAAGATCTGTTTGACATCCTGGTGCACTACCCAGAGTCCCAGAAGGTGCTGGCCAGGAAGGGAAGGTGAGTCCGGGAGGGGTGGGGGGGATTGATACCTCTAGAGAGGAGAGTTAAAAGCAGAATTCAACTCTCAGTTCAAGTGTTACAATTATCAAGAGATTCAGTCAGTGAATCTGAATTGTGTGTGTATTTTGTGTGTGTGCGCACGTATACACGTATATGTGTCAGCGTGCGTGCGTGCATGCGTGTGTGTGCGTGCGTGCATGACTCTGCGTGTGTGTGTGTGTGTGTGTGTGTGTGTGTGTGTGTGTGTGTGTGTGTGTGTGTGTGTGTGTGTGTGTGTGTGTGTGTGTGTGTGTGTGTGTGTGTGTGTGTGTGTGTGTGTGATCTGAAAGGAAACTAATGAAGGCCAAAGGTCCGGCGGCAGCCAAAGCAGAAGAACAAAAGAAGACGGGCCTGGCACTCTTCGGGCCCAAACCCCCCACTCCCAAATTCCTGCGCGCTTTTGGCGGGAACTTCAACAAGAGATTCATGGAAAGACTCAAGGTAATCATAACTTTGCTTGTCACATGAAACAATCCGGATATTGTTCAAATAATAAAAATGCAGGTGAGCAGTGGTTCTTATTGCCCATTTCCTTTTTACCTCCCCAGAAAGCGGCCTAGTAATATGGATCGAGGCCATATGTTTTTGTAATTACTTATTTTCATTGCTGTAATGGAAGTGAATGTACAGTCTATTTTAAACCTTCCTGTAATGAATTTGCAAATATGTCTCTTAATTGGGGTAGTTTGGTAGGTTAAAATTGTGGCGGAGAAGGGGTGGTTTCTGACCCTCCAATAAAACACATTAATCAAAGCTATTTGTAAACCGTATATTGATACCAGCCAGGTATAAATCTGTCCCACATTTTTGATAAAAATGTGTGATGTTTGACAGAAATTCTACAAATGTACATATGTTTACTAGCTTGAGGGGATGATATTTTTACAATTCATGTTATTCTCATTCTAAGAATAATTTTGCATTTGTCTGTTTTTTTTACATTACTTTTTATCGGTTTGCTAATAATACACAGTAGTTGACAAAGCAGTGCCTACCATAAGGACATAATTTTATGGCAAAACATAACTTGGATGTGTGCGTTGTGTTGTTTGCAATTACATCTTCGTGAATAAATCTATTGTCGTGCTAACCTGAAGTCTTCCGCTATGTTGTGTTGGAGTGTGTGGTTACATTTGAGTGTGCAGGCTGTGGAGAGCGGCTGAGAGGTGTGCTATAATTCCCTGAGCTATACTGAGACGCAGCCAGGACTTAATTAACCAAATGCTCTCACTGTTGCTCTCTCACCAATGGGTCTCTCTCTCTGTCTCCCTTTCTGTGGTTCTTCTTTTTGTCCCCAGAAAACCTTTAGCACTCACATTTCAACTTATATTAGCCTTTTCCTTAAACTGCAAAATCTCCCTCCAGCTGCTTCATTTGAACGTGTTTCACCCAAAACAATGACTCACACAAGTTAGTGAATCAGACAATAAGTAAGTAAAGCATCACTTATTACATAGAATATATTATCATGTGTTGTTGTTTTTTTGTCGTTTTATTTTGAGTAGCGAGAGTAGTTTACAAAGGACCTTCCCAGGCGCCGATGTGTGTGAATTCTGCTACGAACAACACAGCGTGGGCCTAACTGTACTGGCCGTATGAGGTCAGGACGGTTGATCTCCCCAGCAGGAAGGGATTAACCAATGAGACTATTTAGGGGTTGAATGATGCTAGTCGGTTGCTCTGGTCAACCGGAGGAAGCGAGAGAGAGAGAGGATCTGACAGGAAACTCACGAGCTCTGCAGCTCGGCAAAGCGTGCTCTGCCTCGCGGGCATGTTCAACAAGTTCAAGAGGTTCATCGGGGCCCCGGAGCCCCCGATCACCCCCCCGACAAGCCCCTCCCGGCCCCTGGCCGCTACACCCGCCCCTGCTGCTGCTGCTCCATCTGCAACGGTAAGAACACAGCACTTTATTGGGATTGGGAGCTGCAGTGATCCAATAATGCCCTTCCTTTAGAAAGTGGTTTGAGTCCTCTTACTTATTCAGAGATTGAATCTCAGTATTTGGACCCTATTGTTTTTCAGTCACACTTTTGTATTTACTTACTCTATATTGACTCAATTAGTCATTATATAAACTGCCCTGAGGACAGCCAGTTATGTGCTACTACAATATAGTTAATAACATTGAGTTTTAATTCAACGAGGAACGCTTTAAAGAATGTAGTAATTTTGTATTCATTCAAATCCATGTCCTGTTTGAACTTTGGGTCAACAAGAAGCTTGTTCTAAGAAACCATAACTGGATTAACCACAGGCTTTGGCTGAGTTCTGCCAAAGTCTCTGACGTAGCTTGGCAGTCGTTTTCGCACCAGATAAATAAAATACTACATATTTGTGTTCTTATATTGGCTAAGGTTAGGCTTTTTGAAATGGAAGTTATTGCAGCTGAAGTGAGTCATTCATACCAATTGGATGTGAATTAGCCTAAGGTTTGGGTTCGGATCACCGTTCTTAAACATACAATCAGTAGTAGTGATAAAGATGTCCGTTCAGAACAATCCTGAAAAACTGTTAAGATTTGTATTGATTTAAGTTGACCAAAAAAGGCCGTCTGAAATAGATGGAACTTTTCCCTGGTATATGTTTTTACACAAGTCTGATGGTACGTATATAAGAAATAAGATTATATGTGTATATGTTTACAGGAGGAAAAACGTCCAGAAAAGAAACAAGAAGAGCCCAAGAAAGACAAAGAGAAGAAAGATGAACCTAAGAAGGATGAAGCCAAACCAGGTAACTAAAAATACTCAATACTCATCGTCTTGTATAACATATTTATTTTAGCACTTAAACTTATCTTTTAATTGTACCTCTATTGGATTGGATTTAGTTGTGCATGATTGAGGTCTATTTATCGATCTATTCATCTCATCTATTTATCGTGTGAAATAGAGATTGTGACCAACATTAACACAGACAGATTATGTTTTCATTCTCTTCTAGAATCAACACCAGCTCCTGGACCAGCACCTCCGCCCACTACACCCACACCAGCGCCAACACCAGAACCAACACCAGCACCCACCACTGGTCCAGCACCTGCACCTACTGCTGCACCTACTACTGGTCCAGCACCCACAATGGCCGCTGCACCCACGGGTGGTGCAGCACCGGCTGGAGGCCCAGCTCCCGCAAACCCAGATGGAGTGGCCGGGTAAGAGTTAAAAAACATTAAATAACACCACACGACATTACCTGACATGGTTTGGTACACTGCTGGAGGTTAGATGATAGACCACATCCATAGATATTCAACCCAATGTTGAACTATAGAAACGATCAAACATGCCTTTTCTTCTCAAATTTGGTCCCACCTACATTGGTCATGTAGTTAAACATCAATAAACAATAATAGATCATCAATGAAGTAGCTCATTTGTCATTAGCTACTTTAATGCAAACATAAAACACCAGTAGGGGTCTAGCATCTGTGTTTCAGCAACAAGACTGCAGCCGTCTGCCATCAAGACGTTGCGTCCTCACTGGACCTATGATCCCAATGTGACTTGCAGCGTAGCACTCCTAGCTTAGCTTTGAGGGAGATTAGGGAGCTAAGTGGTTACTAAACAAAACCAGGGAATCCTGTTCACCTGGTCAGGGAGTTCTTTCTCACTACTTCTTATATTTTTAGGACATTTTAGAAAAATGACTTAACCGTAGCTTTTTAATTTTGTGAATTGGTGAGCTTCAGTGGTCTTAATTGAAGGAAAATATAGATATTGTGGTATTACAGGGACAGCAAAATCCACTCAGAGGAAAATAGAAGAGAAAGCCCATCTGCTTAGTTCTGTTTATCTTTAACTTGAGCGACGTGAGCCATGAAGAGATTGCGTGTGTCTGGATCCAAATTGAATTCAATTCTGCCGCAACCTGTCCCAATTGAGCAATCTGGTATTAACCTTTGTTGGCCGGTATTCCTCTTTATAGTTTACGCTATGTCCTCCAATATGTTGCTTTGAATTCATAACATATCTGTTTCATTGTTCTATTTTTTCTGGTAATTCATTGGGACTTAAAGTCAGTTGCATTTGTGCCAACTATTCCCTCTAAACTGGGTGGAAGACTTCCCCCATAGCCACCAAATACCTGTGATGCTAACGATTAACTCTGTTCCTCCTCAACAATGTTTCCTTTTCCCGACTCAACACCGTCACTCTATTCCTCTCAGCCTTGCTGTCCTGCGCTAGCTATCCTCCATCACTAAAAATTTAATTTCTTCTTCTTCTGCTTTCTTTTCTTCATGGCCTGGTGTCCACAGTGATGAGGCTCCGCCCCCTCGCACCCCCACCCCCCCTCCCGTGGTGTACGACCGCTACACGGACGACACGCTCCGGGGCATCGCCAAGCAGCTGAGGGACCGGACGGTGAAGTACAAAGAGATTATCTTGGACCCCTACGCCACCTCGCCGGAGATCACCCCGCCCATAAGTATGTCTTTACGCACGCACACACACACACACACACACACACACACACACACACACACACACACACACACACACACACACACACACACACACACACACACACACACACACACACACACACACACACACACACACACACACACACACACACACACACACACACACACACTCTACAGCAAGTTACATCACCTAGTGCTATTCCAAACCAATCATGAGCAATAGCCAGTTTTTACCCACAGATAGAGATGTTGTTACTAATATATTTTGGTGCGTAGTTACTAGTTAAAATACATTTGGTTCTTGTTTATAATCGGCCACACTTGGCTGGGATAGAGTTAGCATGAATGGTATCAGGGATTAAAAAAACAACTACATTCTTACTTCAAACGCACTACCCTAGTGTCTCGTATACCCGAGATCCTAAATCACAAAATTCCCCAAAAATGAATAAAAGGTACATCCTCTGACCTCGAACCTGAACCCCTGGTGACCCCTGACCTCCCCTCGCTCCGTCCTCTTCTCTCCCCTCTCCTCAGCACCCATCCTGAGGAAGGACGACTACATCAGGCTGAAGGAGGCGGAGCGCGTCGCCAGAGAGGAGGCGGACAAGAAGAAGGCCGAGGACGCGGCCAGGAGGGCGGAGGAGAAGAAGAAGAAGGACGAAGAGAAGCGCCTGGAGACGGAGCAGAAGGCGGAGGAGGAGAGGCTGGCCGAGGAGGCCAGGAGGGCGGCCAAGCTGCTCCCGGACCTCAGCTGCTTCTTCGTCGACCTGCTGTTCCGCCCCATCGAGGAGAGGCTGGACGCGGTGCTAGGCAACACCATCGACCCGTTCACCGGTAGGCTACACCGTGTACCCAGACGCGACTACACTTCACTTCTTAGAACGGTTATGCGTGTGCGAGGATGGTCAACGTCATTGTACAAAGAAAAAGTTAAAACAATGATGATAGTTAAAATAAACGACGTACATAAAAAATTTCAGTTGGAAGGTTATAAGTAGTCTGTAAGTAAGTAAAGACCCATTGCGTTGCTTTCACTGGTTTAGCTCCATCACGTCCGTTTGGGTTGTGGGTCGTGGTTACAGCAGGCCATTGGTCCATCGAGCTGCCCGTTCCGCCCTTCCACTCGTGTCAAGATCAGTCGCACCTCAAGTGGCCTGCCAATATTGTTAAGGTCTTCCTTCAGGCTTTCTTGCACAACCAAAGTGTCACAAGAGAGACTTGAAATTGAGGCTTAGTAATAAGTAATTAAAGGATGTTGAATGTTATTGTCATGTTAAGTAATCTTGCCAAACGTTAAGAGATACACTGTAAATTATTTAGTTTATTTTTTTAAACATACTAACCTTTTGGAAACTAATGGAAATTGTTTATGAGAATAAATCGCATTTTATCTTCTAGTGTTTGTACGTTTGAGATGCCATCTCTCTGGTAAAAGCTCTTCCTCTTAAAAGGCGCACCACCTCAATGACACCTCTACTGAAATATAAATAAAGGTTTCTAGCAAAATACAGCACCTTTTATATTCATCTCATGTTACCGTTCATCCCATTCCCCGCAGACCGTCGCTATGTTGCCTGGCTGGCCCTGGTCGCGGTGGCCTTCAACTACAACATCTGGTTCATCCCGGCGCGCCTCGTCTTCCCTTACCACAGCGCCGAGAACAACCCCTACTGGCTCTTCTTCGACGCCCTCTCGGACCTCGTCAACGTGGTCGACATCATGGTCTGGCAGCCACGCCTGCAGTTTGTCAAAGGGGGAGATATTATCGTAAGAGGCTTAATGAGATTTGTTGTGACTATGAGTGGTTATTCATTTGTATCATTTGTTTCGACAAATGAATGATGGGTTTCCCGACAAATGATAATAATGGATAGCAAACCCATAGTAAAAGACACTTCTTTATACTGAATACAACATTTTATAACATTTACTATACAACAAACTACTTAACAGGATGCTTTGCCTTTCAGAAAGATAGGACTCAGACTAAACCACATTACCGCAAATCTTTACGATTTAAGGTGAGAATCAACACTCGAAACATGTTTTAAGCTAAGAAGATGTTTTTGAAATGATATATCTATCCGTTTTTGCCCTAGAACATTGAAAAAAAAACCCCATTGTAGGTCATTCGTATTTTTCATTTGTAGTATTTTATTGCGCCATTAAGCAACGCTCAGACAAAGTCCTAACGTACATGAATTTTCATCCTTTCATTCAACCTGTTGGGCTGCAGACCGATCTAGTGAGCATCATCCCATTGGATCTGCTAGGCATCTACTATGGCTTCAACTCTATGTTCAGAATCAACCGGATCATAAGGGTAAAGCAATGTTATCCCTTCGACCACCAAAAGGTCAAATTGGTCACATCACATGTCATCAATGCTAGACAAAGTAGATCTGATTGATCTGCGTTGTCCTTTCTCATTGACATGCACGTGTCTTATGTGTTTCTGTAGTTGGAAAACTTCTTTGAGTTCAGCGATCGTCTTGAGAGCATCATGGCCAAAGCCTACATCTGGAGGTAAGAGGGTCACCCTTAAAAGACCGGACTGACTTCAAAATGATCCAAACTACACCATTTAGACCTTCATTTTTATCAGCCATTTATCATCATTTTTATTTCTGTTAGGGCAACACAGTGGTATGGTAAATAACCGTTTTATTTACTAGACTGTCCATCTTTTTATGACCTTGTGATGCTAAATACACTTGAAAGTAGATCATTGCATGCTTGTAGGATTATAAAAAAAGAAAATGACAGATAGATATAATAAATAAATAATTCACTGATGACTTTGTATATTACAATGTAATGGATCAACCATATCCACATCTATATGACAGAACGCTATGTACCCTGACACCAAAGGCTGCATGAAAATAACAACAAAAACATTAAAATCCATAACCTCCGATCTTTTGACCAACAAGGCTTTTTGAGTTCCTTTTTCAAACACAGACAATGAAGCGTCCAGCAGATGTAAATATTCCTTCCCCAAGAGTTATCAACCCTTCTCCCCCCCACCCCAACCCACCAGAGTAATTCGCACCACAGGCTACCTGCTGTTTGCCCTGCACCTCAACGCCTGCATGTACTACGTGGCGTCACTGTACCAGGGCCTGGCCACCACCGAATGGGTGTACAACGGCATCGGGAGCGCGTACGTGTACTGCAGTCTCCCCACACATGGCTACAGCACGGGAGATCTAGGATGACTTGTATTCACTTCTGTTGTGCTTCTTGTTGACCAGGATAAACACACACACACACACACACACACACACACACACACACACACACACACACACACACACACACACACACACACACACACACACACACACACACACACACACACACACACACACACACACACACACACACACACACACACACACACCTCTATGGACTAGTACTGAATAGAAATGTTCTGTTGTCATTGTAAAACTACAGTCTAAAATTAACTCTAAACTTACTACACGACGGCACAAAATAAATACATTCACAAATTAAAAAAAAGATAATAAAAAAAACCTGCTTGCCTGTGTTCTGATACCTATAGTTAACCTGCACGCTACTCAGAATGCTTCTACTTAATAACGATCCCAGCCTCATCCGTTATCTCTTTGAATGAAAGCTTCTGTTGAACGACTCACTGTGACTGTGAAAGCTGACCCGATGTCCTCTGGGGGTTCCACAGCTACCTGAGGTGCTACTACTACGCGGTCCGCAGTCTGATCAACATCGGGGGTCTCCCGGTGCCACAGACGGTGTTTGAGATTACCTTCCAGATGTCTAACTTCTTCGTGGGCGTCTTCGTGTTCTCCAGTCTGATTGGACAGGTGGGGCGAGCAGTTCGTTCAGATACTCGCATTTACACCTGTTAATCGGTCAAGCACAGGTGGTTTGGTTATAGGTGTTTATCACGGAGTATGTGTGATAGTAGGAACGAAAAACAGGTGCAGCTCGTTCAGGTAATTGTGGGTCTGTAGGCATGCCAGGGCCCATAATTAACATCATGAGGTACACCTGTGTTTGCCCCTACCATTTTGCCTCTGTGATAATGGCCTATTACCATGGTGGATAGCAAATAATCGAGTTCCTCGTCCCATTTTCTTTCTTTCGACATTTCTTGCTTGTTTAATCATTTTCTTGCTCTATTTCTGTCTTTCTTGTTTTCTTGCTTTATTTACTTTTGTTGCTTTCTTTCGTTTAATATTGATGTTGCATATATACAACACCAATTTTTGCACCGTCTCTCTAACTGTGTCAGATGAGAGACGTCATCGGGGCGGCGACGGCGGGCGAGACCTACTTCCGCGCGTCCATGGACGGCTGCGTGTCCTACATGAACACCAACAGCATCCCCAAGCTGGTGCAGAACCGCGTGCGCACCTGGTACAACTATACCTGGGCCGCGCAAGGCATGCTGGGTAAGGCTCAGAGGGATGGGGAGATGTCATTAGATATGATGAGTTATTTTTTATGAGCCACTTAACAGATAGCCGTGTAGGGAACGGCAATAGGAGGACATTGGAGAGAGGCTAGAACGGGGTTCTAACAACACCACCAAGTTCTACAGCTTCAACAACATTTCTTGTTTTTCAGACCAAAAACTAAAAGTTGGAGATCAAGTGTTGCTGAGGAAAGAGTACATAGAGCTGCCGATGCCCAATCAAACTTTGGATGAAATGAAAAACTCAAACAAAGTCAAAGTCAAAGTGATTTATTTGACATATGCCTAACTCTAACCCTTTCAAAACAGGGTCACAGTAAAATACCTATTGACATGGCAAGCAACAAAGACATAGAAGGCATTAACAAGAAGATATCAAATGATTAAAAAGAGTCACAAATAAGGTCAAAAGTATGACACGACAGCGCTAGCTGAAATCCAGTCAGTGTAAAAATGGGGAATATAGCATATGTATCCTGCCGGTTATAGACGAAGGGAGAGTATGAATGGACATTAAGGATGGTTAACCACATCACTCCACACCTCCATCGTCCCCCAGATGAGTCTGAGCTGCTGGATAAAATGCCTCTGGTGATGAGAATGGCCATCGCTGTGGACATCAACCTGTCCACCTTCCAGAAGATTGCTCTGTTTCAGGTGAGCCTCTGTATTCCGGCCATTTCCATTTATATTTCACTTATCATTTACTATCATATTGAGTTCTACATGTTATGTATATGGTATAACACTGTATAAAATGAGTGTAGTTTTAAAATAATATAGGTATGAGTAGGACTTTTATAATAAGTTACACAAGTCATACTTCTCATCTTGATGTATGTGACTAATATGCAGTTCATTATATATCGATTGGCAATAAAGGACATTGTATTGAATATTATAAATACGAGTAATATGGTATTGTCTCCACAGGGCTGTGACCAGCAGATGCTGGTGGACATGTTACTGAGACTCAAGTCCATCGTGTATCTACCTGGAGACTTTGTGGTAAAGAAGGTCAGTGCAACGGTTTGTGTTTGCCTTGGTCAGGGGTCTGGGACCTTTTCAGTTGGCAGATCCATACAAGATGTAACTACTTGACATTGTTCTTAGAAGAGCCACTGAAGAGTTTAAATGATTGACCTTCAAACCTTTTAGGGAAGATTTATTATGGTACACCTAAATAGATTGGCCTGCAAGTTATCCTAACTTGGGGACTTTGTACAATGTATCTTTGTATCCCAGAAACACATTTGTAATCACTGAAAAACCCAAGTATGGGTCTAGACTAGAGTCCTAGTCCCCAAAAATACTGACCCCTAGCCTAGGTGGTTGCCATTGGGTGTAAAGGGTTAAGTGCGTGTGTGTGCATGACCCTTTGCATTTAGTAAAAAGTGAGGTCAGAAAAGAAGAAAGAAAGAAAGAAAGAGAGATTCTTGTGTAAAAATGCCATGATGCATAGTAATCGGTGCAACACTGTTCTCTGGTGGCCGTTGTTAGCAGTTCTCCCATTTACCTCAATCTGGTGTAACTGTGGCTGCTCCCCTCTCTGTCTGCTGGACAGGGGGATATCGGCAAAGAGATGTACATCATCAAAAGTGGTGCTGTGCAGGTGGTGGGAGGACCAGACAACAGCATAGTGTTTGTAACGCTGAAGGCCGGCTGTGTGTTTGGAGAAATTAGGTATGGCTCTTTAACTTTGTCGTATGTTGTGCCATGTAGCCTGTTGGAATTGAACAAGTGCTATGCCAGTTAAGTGAACATTAAGACATTTCATGTCCCCCCCCCCCCCCCCCCCCCCCCTGCCCCCTCTACAGTCTCCTACAGTCGGCCAAAGATGGCGGCAACCGGCGAACGGCTAACGTGAAGGCTCACGGCTTTGCCAACCTCTTCGTCCTGGAGAAGAAAGATCTGTTTGACATCCTGGTGCACTACCCAGAGTCCCAGAAGGTGCTGGCCAGGAAGGGAAAGTAGGTTGTTTTTTTTTTGTCTATTTGCGGTTGACTTGATTGATGATTCACCGATGCAACATCTGTCTGACAACAACTGTGTTACTTCCAAATCCTGCAAGAGAATGTAGTATTTCGTGTGTGTGTGTGTGTGTGTGTGTGTGTGTGTGTGTGTGTGTGTGTGTGTGTGTGTGTGTGTGTGTGTGTGTGTGTGTGTGTGTGTGTGTGTGTGTGTGTGTGTGTGTGTGTGTGTGTGTGTGTGTGTGTGTGTGTGTGTGTGTGTGTGCAATCGTAAAGGAAGCTAATGAAGAGCAAGGGTCCCGTTGCTGTCAAGACAACAACGGAGAAGAGGGGTTTATCTATGTTCGGACCCAAGCCGCCCACACCCAAGATGCTCAGAGCCTTCGGCCAAGGAGGCCTTCTGAGCAAACTCAAGGTGAAGTATGGGAGCACAGGGCAGCGTTGAATTACGATGATTGAGTTCCAAATGGGAATACACCAGTTGATCAATGCCAACACAAGCACAGTTGATCCAAATGGTTGAATTTGGGAACAGGCATTATTTAATGTGTGACATACCTTCCCCTCTTTACTTCAACATACACCCACTTACTTTACCCTATTTCCTTATTAAAATAGTCATTATTATTCATTATTTACTTGAATGTATTAAGTCATACATTTTCTGATCCAACTGTTTTGATTTGTTACTGTTGAGGTGTTCTTTATCGTGTGATGAAAATGGTGAGGTGCAGTATGAAGTTATTATTATTATTACATCATGGCTAATATTCTGTCTGTATTTTTCCTCTCCAGGCATTGAGGGCAAAAGAAGCTCTTCTGAAATGAAGATGTTCATTTCATGTGTCATCCCTTTCATTGGCATTCACTCTCCTAGTTTGTTTCTACCTTACCTGGCTCTATGCTATATATAAATAAAATGTGTCAGTAACTTTCTAATACCATATTTTTCGTGTAGGGGATATGAGGCCTAGGGTAGAGTGCTGTATTAATTACGTTCACGTAGCTTTGATTAAAAGGAACACAGATGCTGATCCTTCCACTTTGAGTCAGCACTTCAGCTACATTATCTCATGTGCTGAGAGCCAAATAATATGTCTGACTTATGTTTAACTTTGTATGTCATACAAATTGTACATACAAATATATGGATGTGCTATAGGTTAGTTATTTCATATGCATGAATTTTTATAAGTTTGTTTGATTAAGGTGTGTGTGTGTGTGTGTGTGTGTGTGTGTGTGTGTGTGTGTGTGTGTGTGTGTGTGTGTGTGTGTGTGTGTGTGTGTGTGTGTGTGTGTGTGTGTGTGTGTGTGTGTGTGTGTGTGTGTGTGTGTGTGTGTGTGTTAAAATCGATTGCCTTTTTCTTTTTTTTACGGCATTAACATTGCATTTGACTTATGAACAAACAGCATAAAGTGGTGTATCAATACATTATCTAGATGATGTATTGATACACCACTTTGTTAGAGATACAAGATGTATGAATATAGTGAAATATCAGAAAATCTGTATGGTCTGTAAGGAAGATCAATAATGAATGCAGACATCTGAGATATAGAAAGTTTTATTAAAAATAGTTATATTTGCATGTGAAATACTTACAATACATACAATACAATTATCGCGCTACAAATATCTATAATGCACTTACATGGTTTAAACTGCATGATAGAGTTTACAAAGACTTACTTCTACTTTTCCCCATGCGCAACTTGCGATCACAATCCTTTGCTCAGGCTTCTGGTAACAAGAAAATACCTTTGAGAGTACATCTCAGCATCCACAAACGTGTGTATTTACACTCTCGTGTACATGGTTTGTTACTGTGGGTTTTACTAACATAAGGTCTGTCCATTTAGTAACAATTATATAAACATGTTTCCTGTAGGGACATAAGCAACTGAGCAGTTGCTTCCTGTTCTATGCACCAAATCCATGCATCGTACGTCAATACTTTTACGAATGTCTCATCATTTTACCTCGTTGTGGTCAAAAATGAATTATGAAGGCTTGAGATTTGTAAAAATACAAATACTCCATACCAACGCAGTGCAGGCATTAAAGTCAATAGTATGTTTACTGACTGGATATTGACCGAGATAAGTGTAGTGGCTTGTTATAGTTTTCATATTTATTACACCTCGTGTATGTGTGTAGATGTGTGGCTAGAATAAATGCTATAGGTATTTCTCTAATTCCGTTTTTTTAATGTATTTTGATAGCTAGGTTTTGTACAAGCTAATCAACTTCCTCCATGAAATGACGCACAATACTATGTTGTTGTGGTCATGGTTTGTGAAAATATTTTGATAAACAGGAAACAGGAAATAACAATAGAAAAACTGTTAAATAAAGAGCAAATAAACCACATCAACACAGTTAAACTAGATCTACTTAAAAAAAAAAATCAAAAGCCTAAGATGGAAAATGAACAAACAAACAAACACCATCTATTAAAAAAAGCCCTGAAACCATTCTGTAGGCTAAAAAGTCAGGATCATGTGACTGCAAACAAACTAAAGAATACATTCTTTTTGGTTTTCTAAATAGCGCCCTCTAGGAGCACGAGAGCACCACAGCAAGTTATATGGTCCTTTCTAGCAGCCAATGAGCAAGCAGAGTGCTGTGACCATTACGGTCAGCAGGGTTAAAAGCGTTACAGAGTCGACTCCTCCCGTCCAATACCATTGGTCTGGATGACGGAACGACGGTCTGTCCTGGCAGCTGATTGGTGGACCATAGCAGAAGAGCGGGTTATGTGGAGATCTTCCAGAAGATGATCTGTCTGTCTTCTCCACCTGTGATCACTGAGCTGCACTGCTCGTTCATCCACATCGCCGTTACTGCACCTGTTCCCACAAAAACAGTTACATATAAAATAGATATATTGAGTATATACATGTCAATCAGGCAACAATTAAGGACCTTAAGCATCAGCTGTTAGAGACTACCAATTTAGCTCATCATTCATAAACTGTCAATCTGCGAACAAACAATTCCAAAGTCCTATCTTTTTTGTATTGCAGCATTTCCCAAACTGTACATCCATGTATTGTGAAACAATGCATAGTAAATAATGAATTGTCTTGGCTTTATAACAGGGAGGAGATCGCCTGGTGCTGTGAGTGTGAGGTTACCTGAGTGTGCGGGGATGCGCTTGGTGATGGTGTTGCTAAGCAGATCCCAGAGCAGCAGGTCACCAGACTGACTGCCAGAGAGCACAGTGTTCCCATCCCAACAGAAGCACCTGGGATGGAGGAAAATCAAATCAAACACACATTGGATAAACTAAAGAACGCCGAATCCCATTTCAATGTCAATAATGAAAGCCAAAATATACACATTTACACCAAAACAGCCACGCAATAAAATTTCTTTTTGGATGCGTTATGCATTTTATTTTATTTTATTATAACACAATTATTATTGTTTTGATAAAGAAGTATACGTTGATGTGTAAGCTGTTGCAAGCCAGATGGGTCTCTCGTGAGTGCAACGTTACCTTAGTTCCTCCTCGGCTCGCACTGATGACATCACGGTGCCCGTCTGGACGTCTATGACCTTGAGGCAGCAGTCCGCCCCGGCGCTCAGGACATGTCTGCTGTCTGAGGAAGCAGAGACATGCTTGTTAAATACGAGGTGCAAAATAGCATTTTTTTTCTGTATTAATATGGTCATTTTTCGAGACTGTTAAGCATGTTAAAAGATGTTGATTGAGTCGAGTTGAACTCGCATCATTTTTTATTCATGTAGTCACGTTGAATAACGTGCTTTTATTTGCAATGACATTTTCCGTGAGACTTCTTCTCGCACATCAAATGTCACTTGAAACAACTAAATCCACTGTCACAGCATGCAGATCCAAAACGTGTGCTGAAAATGTGGAACATTTAGAACGGACCTACATACCTTAAACATGAGCAAAGACAAAAACACAAGTCACGCACACCAGCTCTAAAACACACACACACACACACTGACATACTTGTTATGTCCAAAATGGATAGGATGTAGAAATACACACACACACACACACAAACACACACACACACACACACACACACACATACCGGAACTGAAGGAGATGTGGTGGATGGTCCCAGAGTGACACTGGACCTGCTGCAGTAACCCATAGTTACCGGTGTCCCAGATGCCCACCGTGCCGTCTTTACATCCCGTCACTAGCAGGGTGCCTGCCGGGTTCAGAGCGATGGCGTTCACCTAAAGACAAAACAAATCGGAGCTTGCTTGAACATCAACCATGAAATGAGGAAAAAGTGCTGTTTGCCTAAGCCTGACAGTTCCATCATTGAATTCAGCCTTGTTTGAGCTTACTAAGAAAACTTGACAGCTATCACATGACAGCTAGCACATAGCAACAGCTATATTTCATGTAGTTTTTACAACAAGCGTCAGTAGCACTCACCCCAGATTCGTGTTCAAACTCGTACAGCAACTCTAAGGAGCATCTCTTGTGACTGGATTGCTTGTCTGCATCACGCTGCCAAACCTTTGACACAGTACCAAATCATCACACATTTTTAAGCCATAGCTGGCAAATGGATGATGAAAATATACTGCTTTTGAACAATTCCACGTTATTGTCCAAATCGGACAATACATCAGTACAATACGTCCAGTGCTGCGATGTTAACTACAGCACTGGACTGAGTTTGGAGCCATCTTTTAATTGGTAAATACCTGCTGTTAACAGTGTGACTACATTTGCATCAAAAGTCGTTACATCATCATTGTGTGCCTCTACCTTGACAGTGGAATCCCAGGACGCGGTGTACAGTTGGTCACCGTGCCAACACATTTGACTGACGGCGTCATCGTGACCCATCAATGTGTCTTGCCGCCTACCGTAAGGTATGGAGTAAAAGTACCTGGGGGAGGGGGAGATGTGTCAATAAACTCAGTTATATCCAAAAAGAAATAATTACAAAAAACATCAAATTGACGAACACACATTTAATCAAATTTGAGACGTACACGTTGTTGTCCCAGGACGAACACGCCACGGTGTTATCGTCTGGGAGCATCAGGCATGAGGACAACGCCTGTGGGATATCATTTTTATTTATGTATTTGTTTACTGTCTGGGACAATACAAAGATTATAACAGTTAAGAACATGAAACAGGAGTCTGGCTTACAAGGTTTCTAGCCTAAGCTAATTTGCTGGTTAGGTCATTCTACATTAAAAGGATGCTGCAGTGCAGTTGACATTATAAAAAACAGGTTTCAAAACATTAAAATAGTTAACAAAGGTATTGAAGATAGTCATCACTTATATAGAGGACACCTATATAGGTGACTATCCACATGCGCAACACATGGTGTGTGTGTGTGTCTGTGCATGCATGCATGCGTGCGTGTGTCAGGCGTGCGTGCGGTTCACTAATGTAGGTTCGGTTCGGGAAGCTGTAAATCAGTGACTATTAAAAACCCTGAGAACAGTTTGTGTTTTTATTTCTGTTGGTAGGCCATTCCAGAAATGGGTGCCTCTATTGAAGAGGATGTCTGACCAAAAGTGGTTTTGCGTTGAGCCATTAATTGAGTCAAAATGAATGCAGTTATAGCATATTTCTGCATACCATGTTGGAGAAAGACATGCTTCTCTGGAATTCCTTCAGCTCATTAGAGAACATTTTTATCGTTGAATCTAGGGAAGAACAAAGCCACAATAGAAAGGGTCAAAATCACATTGAATAGACTCGAGACTTTTTAAATGTTAACGATGTTTTTTCTTTTTTGTTTCAAATAAAAGACGGGAAATTACATAAAATAATCACATTTTTGAATTCCTGTTCTCAGCCAGACAACATGCTAGTCAGTGGTTTTGTTTCCGTTTTATTGAACCCGATAATGTTCTTTGGATGTAAAGTTCGACATCAGATTACAACTTTTTATTCTAATCACGTTATAAACTATGGGGTTTTAAGGTATCTTCCACCTCTGAAAACTAAACACTGTGCAGACCTTGTGATGTGGCGAAAATGGAGGCTCCATCTCGAGTCACAGCGATCCCTGTCACTGCCCTATGTTCAAACACACACAGAAAAAGTTTCACTTTATACTTAATTATTTTGAAACAAAAGATATACATTAGATGACCATTAATGAGATGTCCTCCAGTCCTTGCATAAGCAATTATTCAAACATGAACCTTGAATGAGTCTAACCCAATGCACACGTATCTGTTACTTCACAATATTTGAATGTTGCATATCAATATTGAAATATAATACAGATCCAAAGAAAATAAAACTGATCTCCAAATATCCAAGTTCAAACTATTCTTCCCCTTATCGTTCAAAGTATGCAAGCTGTGGTCTTATAACGCACTACATCCTCGTGTATGGACTCACTCTTTGTGTATTTTATGAGTCGAGAGTGCCTTGAGGTTCTCCATGTTCCCCCAGGCCAGCTTCCTGCTCTCCTCCGTTAGGTCTTCAAACGAAGTGTCCTCACTGGAACAGGCTGTCACACGAACATAAACACATCTCGGGGGAGTCAAGCCACAACCATAATGAATCAGAAGTAGTTGAAGAAATAAAATGCCATTTTTATCTCAAGTTTGTTTTATTTTTTGTACTTGGGAGTCAGAAGGGGGGTTGGGGGATCATTTTAATTGTATTGAGCAACCCTGCCTCAGACAGCTGATGTTGAACCAAATGCAAAACAATTTATTGGGCCACTCCAAGATTACCCATCAAAAGAGCAGTGATTTTGTAATAGTTTAGAATCTAAACTCATTTAGAGGGTTTCCACCAAAGTCTACCTTATTAAATGTGTGAAATGTCGCTGATTTGTTGAAATATTCATGGTAAAAAGGAGAAAAGGGGAAAACTATTTAAAATAGAAATGTTAGCCCCACCCATACACGCTTCCAGATAACTGAACTTCCTCATGAATACATGGAGGAGAAGCGTTTGGTTTATTGTGAACTTGAAGGACATGACTCATTGTACTCCTCCTCCTCCTAGATTTGTATAATACTTTTACGTTCAACGGGGGAATTTATGATTTTGTGGAGAGTGTTATTGGTGTGTGTGTGTACCTGAAGACATGTCGCTGAGCGTAGAGTACGTGCTGGAGCTCTGGGTCATACTGTGGAACCTGGGTGTGATCCTCTGGGGGTGAGGGATGGTGAACAGCTGTGTGGGGGTCTGGCCAAACTCCAGAATCTGAGTCAGCATGGCGATCCTCTGGTCCGGGTCGTCGATGCTTATCGAGGCAGAACACACACGCAGGCACACACACACGCACACGCACACGCACACACACACACACACACACACACACACACACACACACACACACACACACACACACACACACACACACACACACCTTAATTTAACAACCAAACAGCAAAATCCCAAACCACAGGGACAAAAAAAGAATACAATGAGTACCAGGTGATATCACTTGCCATAATTAGTATAGCGAGCAAAGTCACGATTTTGGCCAATCAGAAACCGCGTTGGCAATAACCAGCATAGCCATATTTACATTGAGGCTGCATTGACTAATTCTACGCCATTTTGGAGAGTAAACAGGGAGCTGCGTTTTTTTTCTGGATAAAAAGCACTATAACTTTTACATTTCTCAACCTATTTCAATTGGTCATTTTTATATTAAATCATATTACATTATTATATTTTAGAGGAACATTTTTTGACTGTATATTATTTGTATTTGTTGTAATGTAACCGTTATAGTGCTTTTTTTCCAAAAAACTGCAGCTCCCTCGTTTACTACCAATATGGCGGCGACGTTGACATACAATCCAAAGGCCAATGTGGCATCTATGTATATATGTCTATGATAAAGAGAGGGTGCTGTCCTTTTTTATTTGTTTTGTTGATTATGTTACGATAGCAATTTAGTTTTGATACCTGTCACAATCGATGCCACCTTCATAGGTCAGCGGGTGAAACACTGGGAGAAAGATACAAAAATGTATGAAACATTTTAAGTCGTACATTCAGGTTTGTATCGAGATCAAAAGAGGCCAGGCTTCTTCGTTACCATTATGGGATGCCACAGCCTCACATCCGCGCTGCTTGTAGCCAAACACCAGGTCAATCCACTCATGGAGGTTCTCCGACACGTACTGGCTCTCCAACGCAATCTTGTGTTTCTGGAGGAAATCCCTGGCGTCTGAACATAGCAGACAGTATTATTAAAACAATGCATGTGACACAATGCATACAAAAGTAACCAAACATATTTTTCCGTACGCAAATTTATTTTATTTCACATCATTGGACTCACGTCTACACAGGGAAAGAGTTTTGCATTGTTAGATGGCACCTGTATGTTGTATGGGACCTCTGTGTCATTAATAATATTTGATTATGTAATTACAAACAACCACTTTATTTTTAATTATTCCAATATCTTGAAATAATACAATAAATCTTGCATGTTTTTGTACAACGTCGATAACATGTCCCCGTGTTCAAGTGTATGAAATAGAAATGTAATAATGCTAATTATTTTACAAAAGGTTTGACAAGTACCCCTCTTAGTAACGTATATGTTCATGAAGAGACATTACAAGATGATGATCATCTTGCAGATACTATCTAGTACTGAGGGGAAGGTGAACAGTAGAAACCTGAGGCCCAGGGCGGCAGGTTGACTTCGTTGATGGAGCTTCCGTTCTGCCTCCTTCCCAGATCGATGCTAAACTTGTTTTCCAAGAAGCTAGGATCATCCCCATAGAACTCTGGAATCAACTGAGATACAGACGAGAGACACACCGCACATTCAGAGCCTTTTCTTATGTTACAGCAACATTCTATAATGTAGAAAATCATGAATTCACACGGTAACCCATGATGACAAGCAATGACCGTTTTTTCTTCACCTCTTTGAAGTCAGTTGCACCTTCTAGGCAATTTTTCCACGTTTCGTGGATACTGTTGAGAATACACATAGATTAAAGTACTGAATGTACAATCACTCATAACAAGTGTTTTCAAATGACTCACATGCCCTACTTTACTTTTTTTTCCTGTGTGCACATGACCTTATGTTCCCAAAACCAACACTCATGCAGATTTGATGAAAAAAAGGAAGTACATGAAAAAACACAAACATACACACACAATCTAAACCATGTCTTTTGAATACCAGTTGTAACCCCCTGATATTTAGTTGAGGATGAAAAAAAGGTGTTGATGGTATAGGAGAAGGCTGGCTATTGGTTGGTTACCTCCGGAGCCATGAGAAAACGTTCTGAGCAGGAGTGTGATTGGAGGGAGCGATATGACTTGTACCTGTTAAACATCCTGTCTGCGTGGTCGTAGCGTCCGTTCTGGAGAGACAACATGTGCTCGGGAGCTGCCCAGGAGCAAAAGAGGTCAGCGGCCATGTTGACGGCAAATCAAAAGAGAGATGACTCAAAAACTTGATTAAAACATGCATAGCTTTGAGGAACGCTGTTACTGTAATTACTGCACTACTCCACAGATCATTTCCTCTTTTCACAGTATTTAGTAACAACAAAGATGTAGAGAAAACACTATGTTATGCTGTAATATAGGTGTAGAAGCAGTAATACAAGACATATAATACAATATATATAATAATATAATCCCATTTTGTAATTTAGCAGTTATCCAAAGTGACTTCCAGTGTGCGTTATTTCTCATTTGTTTTTCGATACGATTGTGATGACATTGTTCTATGTGTTGATGTTACATGCTTGGACTGCGGGGCGTGAGGACGTGGAGCTGAGGGTGACCGACGTACCGACTCTGACCAGGTAGAAGAGGACGTAGCCTGGGGACGAGTAATGGCTGCCGTACATGAAGGACGGTTCCGGCATGCCTCTGTAGCGGGCCTGCACGCCGAAACACAGAGAGAGACTAAGAAGCAGTGGCTCAGTGCATAGTAGGCTAATCGTGCTAAAGTGCGAGTCATTGGGTGGTTGAACCGGCTAGCCGCCATTAGCATTGTATCAGAGACATGAATGAATTAAATGAATTGTGACGCACAACTTGTGTGTAATTGTATGTTTAAAAATGTAGTGGATGGGGACTGAGGGGTGTATGGACTGGTAGTATGGTAATGTTACATATACCACAATATACCTTAAACCAAAAACGATGTTAACTGAATGATGAGACTAAAAAGGAAGAAGTCCAAAGCAAATCTTGGTGAAGTTAAATAGCCAAAAAAGGAACTGATCCTTCAGAAAACGAGTATTAAAACAAAACATTTATAAGAGATTCTTACCAGTAACCGTTCCAGTCTCTCTTTGTTTAGAGCACCGATGGGTTTGCTCAAGTCTCTGAACGTAGCAGAGTTAGTCAGATCTATAAAACAAAGCAAAACAAAGCAGACGGTTCATAGCCGAGACACACATACATATTGAAATGAATAATCTTTAATAAATAAATAATTCCTTTTTCACTCCAACACGCATACAAAATTAATAAAATATATAATAAAAGAATAGTTTTTTCATATCCAAATCTTGAACCAATTAACCAATAAAATCGATCGATTGTAAATTGAAATATGTCCAACCCCCCCCCAGCATGCTAACGAATCATAGCCACATAGCTACCTAGCTGGGGGCTGGTGTAGTCAGCCAACACCCAGGGCAGGATGGGGTACTGGGACAGGTCGTTGCAGCTGCGGTCGGCCAGGTTGTTGAGGTGGATCAGGTACTGGTAGTTGCTGAGATGGCCGCGCTGCCACTGGAGCATGTAGCTCTCCGCCGTGTGCTCCGTCATGTGGTTCTCTGGAGCGGGAAAGAATAAAAAGTATTTTGTTTGGTGAAGATAAGATTGAGTGCTTTTATTTCATCGTATGTGCGATTTGTTGATGACTGGCCTACCTCCCCCTCTGTCATCTTTGTTAACATATCCCTTTATTGATCGATTCCTTTTAATTAATTTGTATATATTTTAGGTGATCGTTTTTTTTAACTGAGCATGTTAAAGCACGGTTTTTATTTTATTATGTTAAAATAAATACTTGCTAGGTTATGCAGCACTTTAACCTTTTTAGTTACTCCAGTTTCCATTGTAAGCTTTGTTCTCAATCAACTTCTAAGTCACTTTGATAAAAGTGCATGCTAAATTACAAAATATTAATATAAACGCTTGTTAAAGTAACGGCTCTTGCATGGAGGACCAACCCAAGAAAGTGGCGATGTAGTAGTAGACTTCGTCTCGGTCTGCTGTGTTGTAGAACTTCAGGTAGATGTCAGAGCACGAGTCGTTCTCTGTACAGAACACCTCCAGGCCCTGGACCATGGAAGGGGAATATACACACACACACACACACACACACACACACACACACACACACACAAACAAACACAAACATCAATAACAAACAGTAAAACATATCAGCCTTGGAAATGATCGGAGGACTCATCAATGGAAGGTGTTTATTTTTATACAATTTAAAAAAGTAGCTATGAATAAAGACACAATTTGTATTGATATCCTATTATAAATATTATTGCATCTTCTATCCCACACAATGGTCGTGTAACTTAAAAAACCCTTCAAATTGTTGTATCATTCAAAAGCAGAACTTAAAAACAAACAATATGAATTATAGGTATTAACTACTCATCCTTACTACTCCTACATAGGAGTAGGATATTTGTATATTATTAGCAACTACTCTACTGATACTTTAAACTTGAACTTCCATCACTCACCAGTGGCCTGAGCCCATGCCTCCTTTTGTATATCCTCAGGACTTTGTGGAGTTTGATTTGAATCACCTGTTCCTACATTTTAAAAACCAATGACAAAAGAGATACACAGAAGCGCCATGATTCATAAATGAAGTAAATGAAGTAGAGTGGTGATGGAGAGTCTACTGTTGTGTAACAGCTTGCGTGTCTTTTTAAACATAAGCGACACATTTGACTCTCTGTGTAATTGGATTAGCACAAAGTGAACGGATGGAGTAAGTGTCGGCACGGTGCGTCCAATACGGGGGGACTCACCGGGTATCCGTTGAGGGGCTGGAAGTAGAGGCCTTCGTCCGTGATGCAGATGTGCCCGGGGTTGGACACCAGAGGCAGGACCATCTCTGCAGCACACTCCATGTGGGGGCTTTCTGACACGCTCTGAAAGCTGGAAGAAACCATCATCATGAATTAAATAATAATAATCATTATAATAAATGTTTTGAAGTACTCGAAGACACTGTACGATATAAAAAGACAAAATACGGTAGTAAGACAAAACAAAATATCAATAAAAGATCACATTAAAACATTTAAACTTATCGGCAGAATGCCATTGTGCAGGTTTAATCTACAAATAGGACAATCGCCCTACATTGTAATCTGTAATCAAGCTCCTCAAAAACAGGCAATGACATTTCCCTTTCACATGTGAAGGCAAAGCTAGGCTATTCACAATATGGCTTTTGCGTTTGTGTTGTGGCGTTTGCAGTTGTGTTGTGGCTTCTGCATTTCGCTTGTCCGTTAATGCGCCTGTGTTTTACGAATTTGCAAAGTGTTTCAGATATGCCGTTTTTAGTGTCTACATTCCGGTCATCCATCTGTCCCAGCTACGTCATCATCATAAATACAAATTCATAATTGAAATACCTGTGTTTGTCAAATGACGATCTCGCCAGTCGTGACTGTAAATTAGCTTCAATCTGGAAATAAATAGGGACTGGTTGTCATACTATTACGTGATGCACATTACATACATGTAGTATGTTTTATAGAATATAAAAAAAATTAAATACAATATCAGGATTTTATTTTAATAATATCTTTCTATTTGAATCCCTTGTAATCCTAAACATGCAAAACATGCCCTGATCACATTTCATAGCTTAAGTTTTATTCCATCTAAAAGACAAAGATCGTGTAGCTTTGCTTTAAATATCCAAAGCTCAAGCACCAATAAAATAACATAATATTATTCATGGTTCCAACAGATGAACAACGGTATTGGTAAACAGAGTTGAAATGATGTAATGCCTCACCATTGCAGTCTGGTCTCCAAGTTTGTGTAGGCAGGATGCCCTGTGGAGCTGAAGAGGGCACAGTGTTTAATTAGCAATCAAATAGAAAAAGAATACACTATTGTTCATTTGATGTTATCATTTGTGTCATCAAAATGGGTAAATGGAAGGCAGAATAAGATAACAGCATGTCATTTTCTACATCCTATTCACGCAACAAAAACAAGTTTAATTTTGTCAGTTTAGTCAAACAAACACGCCATCCATTTTATCTGTTTACATTGGCTTACGGAAAAGTACAAAATATAAATGTTCCTGCCCCGGGGGAAAAGTGAAGTTCAATCAATAATCATGAGAAACGTACCTGTAGTAATGTTTGGACAACATCTTCCGTTTTATTCCAGACTTCCAGTTGAAAGTTAAACCTCTTTTCACCCTGTGAGAGTAGCACACAGTTCATATTGAAGGGTACATAAACATCACATGTATGAAAAAAAATAGCTCTCCTATTCTAGGATACATAATGTCCAAATCTTTATTATGGTAGAAATATTCACCGCTTTAAAAAGATAGAGAGGAATATCTTGTGGTAAGAGGTTTTTATGATAGTAATTCATAGAACCAACCACTTCCTACCAGTTTACTATTCAGTACTCTTTTCTCTTTGTGGATTGACAAATCACCATTTCATGCATGCTTTGATTGCCGAGTTTATAACTTGCAGCAAGTCAAGCGTGTTCATTCAAACCACTTAACGGTTGTTAGGATGTAAATTTGTGCTTGTACAAATGCTGAGCATGGAAAATCGGAAAGAACATTGCCTTTTGCAAAGCTTCGACACACTCACTCTTTCGATTCTGTATGGCGCGATGACATTGTTTTCTTTCATATAATTGGCCTGAAATCAGATTTACAGTTGTGTTAAAGTTGACAGAAAACTTGAGACCTTATAGAGCTCACTATTATTCAGAAAATTAACATATAATGACATAAATTGTACATAATTGCAACCACTTAATTTAAACAAAATATACATACACACATAGACACACACAGTGTGGTAGTATAAAACAATGCATCATTTAAATATAAAACATGTTGTCAAAGACCCACCTGTCTGCATAAAATAGAGATGGTCAGTGGCTTGGTCCTGTGGAAGAAATTAAGATAAGATTAAAAAGAATTTAGGTTATGAAATGAGTGCATTAAAATATTTCCATTTGGCTTCGTTATTTATAATATCAAATAAGTTATCTCCCCTTGGATGAATATGATTTAACTGAGGTCTTTGGAGATACCTTTTTTTTTCATTAAAAGAAAAACTAATCGCAAGATGTTACTAGATACTTTTTCAGAAACATTTGCATTCAACGATTTTCAGCGTCAGCTGATTCACAGCTGGTTTGTCCGACCAGTTTGGCAGCTTGGTTAAATAAGCTTCTGTCAATACAACTCATCAAGCACAACCAATGGCAGAGCAGTACTCACTCGAAGAGGTTGTCCTTTTTGCCCACCACCTCAATCTTCTTACAATCCCTGAGAGGAATCTGTAGGGGATAATGGTGGAAGGAGCCGGCACAATTTTAACTATAACAATACTTTTTAAAACACTTTTTGTCATGTTATAGCCTGTCTGCTGTTAAGGGAAGACATCAATGTACACAGATAAATTAACACACACCTTTAATATTGGCTCAGCAAAGTCTTCAGGATCAAATATGAGCGATTTAGAGCAAACCTTGAATGAGCCTCTGACCTTTCTGAAATAAAGAATATATCGACACACAGCATATTAAAACATGGGTTGATGTCATGTTTTCCCTGCAATGCTGATTAAATTGAAAACCCATTGAACGGTTCACGTGGCATAATGTGGTACTAACTAAGAACACACTGTAACACTGCTATTAACAGTAATTAAACTGTGATAAAATCATTGTTGGTCACATATTACTCACCTGTCCTTTGTCGAGCTTGCACCAAGTTGTAGAGCTGTGTGTTGTTCAAAGTAGTATTCCTCGAGGTCCAGCAACAACAGGGAGAACCTTAAAAATGGGGGGATTAAAGGGATAAAAACAAAAGTAAGTTTGGCTTGTGTAGTGTGCCAAGCAAGCTGTGAAAGCAAAAAATACAGGTCCTAACCAGGCATGAGGATAGGGGAGGTGATAATCATGTAATTCATGTTAGCTCCAGTTGGTTGAGAAGCCAGCTGTTACAACCAGATAGTCCTTAAGTTGTGTTGGCTGGTTTCAGGTATCTCTTTGGACCACTACTTTTATTGTACAGTGGACAGACTCAAACGTGAATGAAAATGCTTTTAGCCTATCAACTCAACTTTGTTATCTGCCACATTAAAGGCTGATATCACTTACCAGCATTGGTAATGAAAGGTTAATATATTTTTGGGTTAGGTGTGTCATTTTACAGAGTTACAAATTCTGATTATATGTCATGGTCATCGTTTATTTCCATTACATTGGTTAATTCAGTACTTTAAATGTGCATTAATGTAACAAGTCCCTGCTTCTAATGTACTGATCAACAGTGGGCCTAGTAACATGAGCCTACAATAGTGACACCAGTAGACCAAGCATGGTCTATCAAGCAGTGGTTATCAACCCTTTCGTTACAACTTCAATTAGTCCCATTGTTTGTGATCTCGTTATTGTTAATTGAACCTAATGTTTGTGGGATTTGCTATTCTTGTTTGTATTTAATTAACAGTGACATGTTGTGAAAGTCTCAACTACAGACTAGCAGCATTATATAATCACAATTCATCTAAGGAAACAATCCAGTTTTAGATAGTGCCATGACCCGTTGTACTGATCAAGTCAATTAAAAGGGAGCATCATTGCTGTACACACAAGACATTATATACTTAAGTGAATTCAGCCATTACAAGAATAGTACCTAATTTGCTTATACACTAATTCTCACATTTGCCCCATATCACCAAGCACCCTTCGGCCACTGGCCTAGTAGCCACTGTTAAAACCCATCTTGTACATTTAACACGAGACTCAATTCACATTTTACGTAAGGGGTGATTTAGAGAGTTGTCAATGTGCTCACCTTTCTTTAGATCGCTCTTTTGTCTTCAGAAAGGCCATGGCTGCGCACCATCGTTGGAAACTGTGCACCCTACCCTCCGCTGCTCTCAGACAAGCCCGCTGTAAACACGGAAACAGTGCGGAACCATGTGACCGACCGAAGACAAGCGCTAGTCAGACGCGTGACGTGTCTGAGCGGTGGTGAACTTGCTGCTAAAAAGCTGATCAAGTTTTTTTTTAAACAATTTTAAACAATTGATCCCACTCGAATAATCACTATGTAAAACATGGATTGCATTATAAGTTATGTGTCCTCCGTGGTGTGACGGGAGGGCAACATGCAGTGGAAAGGACATATGACTGGACTTGTGTTCAGCATCGTCTTCGTTGGATCGTATTTCACAAATAAGGTAACGTTTGTGAGTTTGTGTGCTTTGAGTTTGTAGTCATACACTATTTGGTCCCTTTCTTCTGTAGTGAAGTTGCAGTACGACATTAGTGATATCACTTTACATACCTGTACAGGAGTGGTCGTTTTCCACAGCTGGATTGCAGGTTAATAGTGTCAGATTGTAAACCAGAGTAATAATCTGATATCGATGGACCCATATCGACCACTACCATTTGATGGCAGGAATGAGAACTAGAACTAGAAGAACAATAGGTATCCACAGATTCACTGTGAATACCTAATAAAGTTGAGTGATTCTGGACCACCAGTCATGCATTAACAAAACGAGCAAGATGTATTGGAGTATCCAAAGTATTTGGATCTCTTCATTAAATAACTAAATATAACTAAATTAATACTATTTACATTAACATGGCCATTGATATACATTCAATAATACATCCTTAGTTTAAAACTGTGACATGCATGTATTTAAGAAACGTTATATTTGAATAGCCAATAGCTTCACCGTTTTAGATAATGGATGAGCCCTGTATATTTAATATGCATGCCACTTTCCATTTGGTGGACGCTTTATTTCAAAAGCACATTACAATACCATGACAGTGTATACCTTCCTAGAAAGGGTGGCCCCAGTGGGAATTTTCTGGAAAATGTTCATGGTATAATTTTGTCTATAGTCTGGTTTATCTTCTTTTCCTTTTTTTTTTCAGTTTGTCTTGTCTGTTTTAAAGTTCACGTTTCCAACCTTATTTCAAGGGTAAGTCTTTTGAAATATGAAGTGTAACAATCCATATATTGCAACCACATCTGTATATATGTTTATATGTTATGCTGCTGCCACTTATCTTTGCCTTGTATGTCGTATTTCAGATGGCAGACATTAGTGGGAGCTGTTCTTCTTCTGCTGTCTGGGAGGCTTGGATGGGTGGAGATGAGCCGCATCTCCAGGTGAGGTCAATGACACCTAATCATTTTTCATCTGGGATTAATAAAGTACTATCTAATCTATTTTAATAACTTCATGTTCAAATAAAATACATAACAATAAAGGTTTACGGTTTACTTCTCTACAACTCGGCCAATCCAACCCAATTGGGCCAGTGATAATTTGGGGCAGAATTATAAAATCATTCAATAGGCATTTTGAGATGCAAGTAATTAAGGAGCAGATCGGGGTTAGGCATCTTTCTCAAAAATGCTTACAAGTAGACTGCTGATATTCCGGGTTCAAACCCATAGATGGGAATTGTTTGAGAGGATTATGTATCTCACAACCTACTTTAATCCTGAAGGTCTACAGTTCTCTCCTGGCTCCCAGGGTCCCTCATGTTCCTTGGATCCATCTACGCCGGCTCCCGGGCTTTATCTCACATGGTACGTTGTCTGCTCTAACTCACCAACGCTCAACGATACATCACAGTAGACTACGTGAGACAAACTGTTTCTACTACGTGAGACATTGTGGGCTGCATGCACTGAACACACTGAGTGTGTCTACTTTTCAGACTTTGCATCCAACATAAGGGACTGCAACATCAGATCAACATTTGTCAACAACTATCATTTTTCCCTTTCGTCCTCTGCTCAGGCCATTCCCTATTTCTTCACTCTCCAAAATGCTTCCCAGGCCGTCAGCTACCTTCTGCTAAGGGTCATTCACAGAGAGGTGGGTTTAGGCAGTGGCTGCCCTTATGATAGGACTCATTAAGCTACATTAATCTATTCTGTGTATGGTTTTGCCTTATTTATTTGGATGATAAAGTAACGGATTTATCATCGGACCTAAAACAGGCCAATAGACTATCACGCAATTTGACAGTGCTTTGACATATATGGTGATGTAATTTTCTTCTTATCCTTAGCAGAAGACGTCTTGGTCGAAGCTTATAAGGTTTGTATATATATTTCTTAAAGAATTGACTTGAAAATGACATTATGTTGCTGTAAAGAGCTAGATATCCTAAATTTGAACCTTTTTTGTACTTTCATTCCCTCTTTATATTTTGTTGTTATTTCTATGCACACACATTTTAACTATTCACCCAGGTTCCTTTTCCCTTTTTATTCCTGTAGTATGTGTATCATGTTTTTGTCTGCCATCAACCTCCCTCTACATAATCCAGGGGTGATTATTACATTCATTTACTTACTTATCTATTTAAGATTTATTTACAAAATTCATCAATAACAAATAACAATTACATATTTTTGGGGACATTTGGGCTGTTAAGAATGTTTGCCTTTTTTACAGATTGATTTGAATACTTACGGGTGGGCAGTTTGTCATCTGGCTTGTGTTGGTAAGTATCATCAGTTTTCCAGTTTCTGGGTACTCAAAGTGTATAAAGGTTTATTTTATTGATAATAGCTTTGCATCACTGTGCCAGGAAGTATTTCCCTAATCTTGCTTTTATGAGTAAAATGTATGATTACTTTCTGTCATGTTGAAATAAGGCTCATCAATACTGCTGGCTAACAACATAATGTTTCTGGCTGTACTGACTGGGAGAGCTTTTCACAGAACTTGATGTGATTTCATATTTATCCCCTTTTATTTAGGCGCGTACAGAGTGTTCAGAATCCGTTTCAAATCCATCCAGCTGAGGCAAGTCTTGTGAAGAGTCTAATACAGTGAAAAGGAATGATCATTTTAAAACATCAACAACAAAAATATAAAAGTTGTATAAACACATCTACATAAATCGTCCACGAGAAGCTTAAATAATGTAGGCAACATGTTAACTATCCTATGGCCAAATTAACTCCCTAGAGTTGAAGGAATTAAACAAATAAAGCTCTGATTTTGTGCTCTTTACAGTGTCTTTGACCAGCAGTACATTAACTACATGTTCAGGTAAGGAAATCTAAAATAATGTAGACCTCTTGATTACGTCAAAACCTTGTGTAAGAATGCAATATTGATATTGCATATATAACATCCAAAACAGGTGTTCATAGTGGAAATACAACCAGACGGTTGCGTGCCATGAATAAGCTACTTTTATAAAAGACCTACTGAAAAGTCCAACTAAAGTGGGCTTTAATGTGAAAATATCAAGTCACCTTAGAAGAGTCTTACTTCCTCCCCTTGTTGGAATAAATGAAGAATAACAAAATTCTTCATTTACTTTAACCCTGAAAACCTATTGTCCACCATAGATCAAGGCCGTGACAGACAACAAACATTAAAACAACTTATCATGAACCCAACAATAACCTATTAAAACATAACACAACAAAGGGAAAGACCCATAGTACAACAAAACTGATTATAATAACTGCTGTGCTACATGCTAGGTAGTCCCACATCGCATCCAGCATGGGATGCCACAAGAAGGTTTCTCCTATGAAAGACTGAAGCCTTCTCAAGTAATAATGTAATGCTGTGTGTGTTATATTCATAACATACCTTTTTAAACCCATAGCGTCTGTCTGCTGGCCCTTGCTGCTCACCCCACTGGTAAGATATAATAATAGTACCTTTATTTGTATTGTAGCTAGTGTGAGCTATGTCATGGTAAATATACCATCTTGCTTCCTCCCAAATACAGATTTCCATTTAAACAGTTCTTTGGCCAATCGGTTATTAATAATACAGGACAGTCTATCAGCCAAATGGAAAATAAATGCATTGTAAAGACATTCATAATTGTCATCTTTGATCAATCATTTAAATGTAATTTATCCTATTGATAATCTGTGGTCTGCTTCCAGGTGACCTGTTCGCTGCCTGGGAGTTTCCACTCCTTGCTTCCTATACATTTCAATGGGGCTGCTGTGCCAGGTGAGGATGCTTTTTGTCCACCCGCTAGTTATCCTTAGTTAAGGTTAGGTTTTGTTGTGGTAACAATGGATAGTTTAAACACAAAGCATCCCTTGTTCAGCATCACCATGTTTTAGGAATCTAGCGAGTCTGGATCCAGACAGTGATGAAAGGTAGTTGTAGCAATGTCCACTACTACACGCCACCTAGGTGGCTTTTCTCACTCCACCTAGGTGACTTTCCTCTGGCTCCTCCAAACGAATGGACACAGGGTGGTGATGTTAAAAATCCGATTTATTGTAATGGTGCTGCCGTGCCGGAAAGCTCTCCCTGAGTGTGTGTGGTGATGGCTGGTTTAACCTGTGCACACTGATTGCTCAATGTGCAACAGGTGTGCAGCCCCACCCAGCCCCAGAGTCCAATCAGTCTGACTCAGGCCAGGTGAGGTTGCTTAAACCAGCCATCATCCACACACACTCCCACGGTAGTTTACTCCATTGTTGTATTTAAGTAATGAAGTAAGTGGTTAGATATTATTAAAAGGCTTTTTTATACAAGCAACACATCATTAGTCCAAGCCAAACTGGATCTCCAACACAGAGCTTAACCAGCAGGTTTACGAGTTGAGGATGCGTCTACACATCACTATAAGAAGTTGTTGTGAAGTACTTTTACTTTAGATATGTAAGTATCTTACTAGCCAATATGTACAAAACTTATTTTATATTATAATATAATATATTTTGCTGAGCAAATGTTTTCTGAGTGGATGTGTACTTTTTTTAGACTAAGTACTTTATCCACCACTGGAACCAGCCATGCATTAATGATTGAACACAAAGCTAGATTGTAATATTCCTGGCCACCCTCCATATTCTGTCAAACTAAAGATGCTCTGGGTACACAATCCCTAAATGTAATTGATTTTGAGTTGGTTGGTGCTCAATTGAGCAATCTGGAACTATCTTCAAAGTGTATTCCAGGAACCTTTTGCCATAAGTTGCATTACAGAATGATTACAGATTGATAATATTCAAATAGCCCACACATTTAGATAAGAAAATATATACGTGTGAAAGGTAGAAACATCTATCCCTATAATTCCTTAGAGAATCACACACACACACACACACACACACACACACACACACACACACACACACACACACACACACACACACACACACACACACACACACACACACACACACACACACACACACACACACACACACACACACACTCAGTGTTGTCAGTGTAATCACTGGTGTTTGAGCGATACTTACGGACACGTTTCTATGGTGATAAGCAGCCTGTGTGGTAGATAATGGTAGATACTTCCTTCTAGTTGGCTAGAAGAGCAAACATCAGATGTTTGACAAGGCACTTAGGCTGTAGCAGGTGCCTGCTCATTGAGTTTAGAAGAGCTCAAAGGACAGTTGGTGTTTACACTGAATATTTTAATAGAACCCTTGTTCTCCAGACAGGCAATCACCAATCTTTATGGTTTTAACATTGATGACGGTATATGTAGATATGGCAATGGTTATTCAATGAAAATCTGCAAATAAATGAGTTATTCCTTAAAATGTACTGTTGGAGAACCCTGACTATAATTACTCTTATTTCCTAGTGCCTTGCTGGGCTTTCTTCTGCTATTGGCAACAGTGAAGCTTAAGAGTGGTTTGTCCCTCGAGGAGTCTAGGACCTGGACATTTCTGTCTAAGGTAACTTCTTCTTTGGTTGTCGTTTATTAGGAAACATGAAATGTTGCACATTTTTGGTTGAAAACAAAATGCAGAACTTTGAAAGAATGTCTTCATGATCAACTAGCTGCATAGCGTATGTACCATTAACCAGCTGGTGACATATCCTTACTGAAATCTCTCCCAAACCCACCACAGCTGACTGCTGTAACCCTTTCCCCACTGGCCTTCCACCTGGACCCCAACATACCGTCCTTTGCCTGGTGAGTATCCCAGCAGGCCGCCATAAACCTTCCATCCATCATCTCATCTTCAGATTCATTTTGGTCGTCCAGAGATTGAGGGACAGCACAAATCGTTTAACACCGATTGTATATATAATACACTAGAACATTCAATCTTCACCATTCTCTTGCAGGTTTCATCGTGTTTATTCTGATATAATGTAACATTTTAGACTGAGATTTAGGGATATTGGAATGAGATTTAGCTGCAAAACAGTTTATTACTTTTTGGGCAATGAGCTGATCCACCCTTCTCCTGCTGGATTCTTGGGAGTGTTAACGCTGATTTGTTGTTGCAGTGTATTCTCCAGTCTTGTTGGGGAGGCCCTGTTGGTGTACTCAGAGATGGAAACCAAAGCGTGAAGACATCAGCTCAACCAAACGTGCCTTCTGATTGCACCTGACACTTTGTTTTTTATATATGAAATTCTCAATCTTTCTGAAAAGGTATTTTTTCTATGAAATTATTTTCATGTCATTTGATGTTAAGATCTTATATCTGTATACTTATTTCCATACACAATGTGTATAGTAGTTTGCTATAGAAAATGCAGTTTTTACTCTGCTATATTATTTCTGTGTTACAATGACATGTAATCATACATTTTGCTCTCTAAAGGTTTACCCAGTGTACCTAAATATTCTTCAAGAGCTTTTGAGCTTTAACAGGACTGAAAGTACAATATGCATTATATGCAATATTACTTTTATTGGAGAAAGATGGTTATTATGCCTATTTATGCAAAAGAGGTACTTGTTTTTCCAGTGACCCTAGGCAGTCAAATAAAGACTAGGTTTATCAAAATATTTGTGTCTACAAAGATCTATTACATTACTCACCTGTGATTCAGTCACACATCATTGACAAATTAAGATTCAGCTAAATAAAAACACTTTATTCAACAACAAAAATAAACAGTTGCAATGTCCAGGACTCCTTACACTAATTTCAGACAACCAGTCTATTTGCCCTTCTTAAATTTGCCTGGTGTGGCCCCAGTTTTCTGCTTCTTCTTTGCTGATCCTTTCAAATCAGGCTCCTGGGAGGCAAGGAGACATGAGGAGTATTAACACAGTGCACTTCATAGCTCCAACCATGCTCTAAAACCAGCCATTGTAAAGAAGGGATGGGGATTACTAAAGTCTTTGCATAAAGACAGCAATTGTTGGGGAAAGGATGAGGCTCAGGGAGCTTCCACACTGAATCATCAGACACCAACACCAGAGAATGTTGGCTGAGGTTTGTCTACACTGATTCGACATGTGCACAAAACGATTCACTTCGTCAGACAGCCGCCAACAACCACCAATGGGTATGGCACACTGGCTCAAGATGTTGGTGTTTGTTGGGGCAGTGTGCAAGCACCTTTAGACATCTTGCTGAAGGGACATGTATAAGGGCCCTACTGAGATATTGCGCTAACACAAATACACAAGTTCTATTTTGTTTACACAGAAGGCCATTCTAACCAATAAGAATCAGTCATTGTACATAACCTGTGTGTTTTTGCTGGAGAAGTTGTCCATGAGGTTTAGTGTTGTGTAATCAATTAATGACAGATGCTTATGTTGTGGCTTGATTAAATAAATGAACCAACTAGATTATCTAGGTCCACCAGCCAGCGTGATCTCTCCCTGGCTGTTGGTTTCGGGCCTCTGGTTACCTTGCGCTTAGAGGACAGCGATCCAGTCACACTGAAGAAGGAATCCAGTCTTCCTTGTGTGCTGCCTTGTCTGCTCTTCGACATCTTCTTACAGCCGTTACGGATTCTGTCCTCACTGCATGTCAGAAACACACACACACACACACACACACACACACACACACACACACACACACACACACACACACACACACACACACACACACACACACACACACACACACACACACACACACACACACACACACACACACACACACACACACAGTTAAAAGCCATATACTATCCCTTTCAAATGACTGTTGGGGGCCCATTTGAATAGATGGTACTTAACAATGATGGACATCCAGAGAACTGAGAATGTGGTAATTGATGCCCATTGGGGGTCACACCAACTAGACTAGGGCCACCATAACCATCCCAGGCAACGTTGTTGTAATAAAAATGGTTTGAAAACTGTCTTACAATTGCCAATCAATAAGCGAAGACACATGAAATGGACTGGACTGTTAGCCTGGTTACCATCGTGACAGCAACACTACAGAATATTCTAATTGAATACTCCCATGTTACCTACTATAGCGTTTGTGTTTCCATTCATGGTGGTAGTGGGGGGGTGGAGGCAGGGCGTACCTGAACTGCTTCTCGGTGCACATGAACTGGATGAGGTCGTCCTCAATGGGCTCGGTCCACTTGAGGTCCACCGTGGAGCAGTCCACCACCTCAGGGGTCAGGAAGAGACCGCGGGCCTCCTTGAACAGCCAGTCCTCAGGGGCCGGGTGCTTCTGTATGGGGACGCAGTAGAGTGCTGCATTACATTAAATACAAGTTTCATAAAACATTTATTAAATATAAACCTAGTTACAATAGAGGTTGGATTGAAAATCGAAATCAAAAGATGAAGGAATTATCAAACGAATACTAGATTAGTATTTCACATTTTGTATCTAGTATTTTGCATCTAGCATTCTTTCCATCCTAAACCTTTGCCATGTGAAAACTTAACAGGCCGATGCAGACATGTACAATGGTGCCACTGGACCACTGGAAGGGAACTCACCTTGGGGTCTAGGTTCTCCAGGATCTCCTCTATGGAGCCATGCTGCTTGATGAGGTCGATGGCACGCTTGGGGCCGATCCCCTTGATGGTGCCGCAGTAGTCGCAGCCCAGCAGGATACACAGGTCCACAAACTGAGATGGATCAGTAAACAGCAGATTAGTAGCAAAAACATTTTGCAGTTTAGGTATGTGCAAACCACTTAATGAGTACACATTTGTGTGAGGGGAGATAAATTGTGAGTTTGAATTGTCCAAATTAAGAGGAGAGCTAGTTTAATGCCTGGCATTGTCTGTGTTTTTTAAAGCAAATCCTACCTGTTCATTGGTCAGACCGATTTCCTGCAGCATGCGACTAAAGTGGAACTCTTGGATCGGGAGTTTCCTAGAACATCGCAAGAGAACCGAGAGTCAACGTCTGCATCTCAATATTGGGCCAGTGTATTGCTTTACACAGCACGGCTGAAAAGAGACACATAACTGAACGAACACACGAATGCTTGGTACATACATATTGTAATTTGCAAATATTTCTTTACACAAGACAAATATATATTGCGATATATTGGTAAACACAATGAGCCTGTGTTTCATCAACACAATAGCTTAACTAAAACACTTTTAAACAACGGACAAGTCTGAAGAGAGCATCCATACTTGGCTTCACTGGCCGTCAGGTGCCTGAGGAGGACATTGGTCCCGAAGGTGAGCCCGTCCATGTCTTCTGTTGCCGTGGCGAAGACCTTTCCCGCCTTAACAAGAGCAGCACAGCTGGCCTCGGCCTCGCAAGGCGCCTGCAAGGCAAAACAATACACACTTAACACTGTTGCTTTTTGAAGTGAACAAATAAAATCCCTTTAGGATTAATAAGACTGGTCTGAAACTATTTAAGAAATTATAACGAACATCAATAAATTATTATTAAAACATTTTGATAAAAGAAAGATAATGGACACCACTTAAGTAATGTCAGCTTCATTGCTTGCAATATAGCATAACTCTATACTATACTGTGTCCAACGCACTCAGACTGACTGGGATACAAGTTGGGGTGTTTCTAAGCATCAACACCATTTAGAAAGGCAGATATTGAAGTGTCTTCAGTGTGCATTCACACGGACATAGTAAAGGACTTGGGTAGAGAAGAGTCGAGCTAACCTCGATGTAGGGCACGCCCATGAGGCTCAGCAGCTTTTTGCATTCATCGTTGTGCTGTTTGGTGACTTTGACCAGGCGCTTGGTGAATTTGTCTACGTTCTCCTGCTCCCCTGGTTGTGGACATAACACATATTTTACAAAATGATATGTTCAGAAAATATACAGACTTTGAATATATGGAGAGAGCATACAAGATTTTCATCAAACATGAAATTTGGCATCACAAAAAGCTCAGAACTTAATAGCTCTGCATGTCCGATAAAAATGGCATTTACCCATCAAGGCTGCAACTCATATTCTTGAGGTAAATAATGTGATAAACAATGATGTTTACCTGCTTCCTGAGCTTTGGCCAGCATCTTTTCAGCCTCTGCCCTCCTCTCACCTCTCTTCTCCAGCTGGAGAAGGAGAGATTCGGAGGAAGATAATAAACCACCAGAAAACATTTAAATAGGTTAACATTAGGACATAAACAACCAAAGTCACACCAAATGGGTATTTGCCACAGTATGCCATTATTGCCGGTTGACCGAGTCTGTCAGAACGCCGAAGAACTCACCTCGCCGGACTTGAGCTGTGGGGGCTTGCCGTCAAACACATAGACGGGTTTGATGCCGTGCTCCAGCATGCGGATGGTCCGGTAAAACATTCCCATGAGGTGGCTTTGAGAATAAAATAAAAAGATAAGTTAGACAGAGGGAGAGAGACACATCGTTGGGAGACCTAGACTCTCAGGGACAAAATAAATACCATTCAAATTAAAGCGAGGGATAGTCAAATATGATTTATTGGAGTGATTGGAATTGGTGTGTGTGTGTGTGTGTGTGTGTGTGTGTGTGTGTGTGTGTGTGTGTGTGTGTGTGTGTGTGTGTGTGTGTGTGTGTGTGTGCAATATAAATAAAACGACATGCCATTCATTCAACCACATGCAGTAAGGGTTGAAATACTACCTTGTAGTCTCTCCATCTTCATTCTGAAGGAGGTTGCCATCCTGGCGCACTGCGATTAAAAACTGGTAGATGCACATAGAGGCATCTATGGCAATCTTTCTCCCTGAAAAATTATTGTACAGTTGTCATCTCCATGCAAATACAACGATAATAGACATTGTCTTCTAAAATGTATCATCTTAATGTGGGTTGAGCAACTGAGAATAACGTCACTGGCTGTGCAATTTCGACCAGTCGTGTTACAACAATTTGAAAAAGTCACAAGGGAGACAGGATTTCCAGTCGTTTATCATAAACCATAGGATGCAATGTATCACGGACTTCTTTAATACCAAAATAGCTCTTGATATCTTGTTCTTTGATGGCACCAGGAGCTTGGTCGGCTATGAGCTTAGCTAAACCGTGAATTCCCATCACTGGAGGCTCGCGCAACAAATCAGCAAATTCTGCAAAACAATAGCATGCTAGTCAGTCCTAGACTCCAAAGTCTGGAGTAAACAACAATAACTCCTTGCAACCTTTGAAAATTATAGAACAGTTATGTATTCATAATAATGTCTTTTTTCTTATGTGTAAACTCACCGGGGTTTTACACTTGTGGTGGTCTATCAGGCGCGGGGGAAATGCGTACGTTTCGCGGGTAACCAATATCTAGGCATCACCAACAGATGCCTAGAAATTGGTGGATGGATTCAGCTAAAATAGCATTGGGAGCCATCCATCGATTATGCAGTGGCGATTACGTAGCCTGTGCGGAAAAGGGAAACAGAGGAGAAACCATTTGATTGGTTTGTTAAGTCGATGGAAATAATGCGTCCAAAAATAATGCCAACGCTTCAACATTGTGTCCTCATTACACAGGTACATTAATTAACTTAACTATATATATTGATGTACATAAATTTCCTGAGGCGGAAATAGTGGATGGTATTCAGATGTACGGAGGGGGTGTGGTTTTATTTTCTCCTCCCACTCCGGAAAACTCAGTCTTATCGTCATTATTTTAATTTTCTGTGACGTGGAGTCGATTTCTTCCTTAATTCTGTCTCATGTGTCTATGAAAGTGCACAGTGTTCTGGTCCCGGATATAATGAACACACAATATTCCAACTAATCGATATTTTCCATTATGGTTATTACAATTTAAATTCATAATATCTGTCGGCGTACATCGGAGAGGAGAGGTGAATCTTCGGGCCTGGAATCCAAAGAATCCGACAGGACAGGCAGGTTTTGTGCAGCATATAGGATTCCAGTTGATAACTAAATTAGTTGATCATACCAACGACATTTGATTGCTACGAATCGCCTTCGAAGTATGATTTCGAAGAAGTCATACTTTTCCCAGCGAAATCGAAACCGATGTCCTATCCAAGACTTTGTTTTCTTCGTGTACACCAGTCGTTTGTGTTATTTTCATCGATAAGGCGTGCATGACTTGTACTCAATATCATACATTGACTAAAAGTCGTTTCTATTTGGCGGCTGTCTTCAACAAGCATGATGCTGCTGATACCTGGGGTTGGACCCTGAAGCTGAGATTTGTGTTGTTTTGTTAAGGTTGACAAAACCTTTTATTCGGAGTTCTGTATCTGCCACTGGTTGAAAAGCATTGACACATAGAAGGGGGGTTTGTATACCCCCCAAATAAGCAAATGTTATACAAACCAGACTGTAGCATTTGTAACCGTTGTAATCACAACACTGATGTCTGTTGTCCCAACCAGGCAACCAGAGAATGTTTAGCTGCAATGTTTTGCAGCCCAAATTATGTTGTCTTGTACTTAACTGTATGTCTGACTCTTAGACTTGGAATATGCCTCATTTTTGCGTAATATAATTTGCATAATATAAGCACATAATACATATATAAGGCATCTTAAATGTTATTTTCCTTTTCTTCCCTTGCAGAAATGCAGTTTGGAGTAGGATATGTGTTGGCTGGCAGGCAGAAGATGGTGTGTCTGTACTGTGTTTTGTTCCTGTTGGTGCTGCCGTCATCATGGGCAGTCCGCTACAAGCATGGGGATAACGTCACGTTGTATGTGAACAAAGTCGGCCCATACCATAACCCACAGGAGACGTACCACTACTACACCCTGCCTGTTTGCAGGCCTGACGAGGTCAGTTGCTGTGGTGATGAACTATAATCCGTATACGTGTACCTACCAGATATGTTTACATATGTGCTCTGCATATCAGCATAGGTAAGGACTACGCCTGAATGTGTAAACAGTCTCACTGAGCAGTGTTAACGCCGTGGTACAATTTAATTAGAGGATTCTTAAAGGATATTTGCCATTTGACTTAATTTATCTGATGATCGGGATTTTGTAATATTCATACATTTTTCTCCTGCTAGTGTTTTAATCTGCAGTGTGCCGGCTTTGTCATCATGACGTTCTCTCTTCTCAGGTGCACCACAAGTCACTGAGCCTGGGGGAAGTTCTGGACGGGGACCGGATGGCCCAGTCTCTATATCACATCAGCTTCCGGGAGAACGTTGAGAAAAAGACTCTGTGCCAGCTCACTCTCTCAGAGAAACAGGTACGAGAGCTGGGTTTCGCTGTGTACTCCTCATCTGCTGTGCTTGTCAGTGTGCGATGATTTAACAGTGTGCCTGTTTGAATAGCCATATTTTTACATATGCAGATTTTTATATGAAAAACATGAATCTCTTCCAGAATTCTTCTTGTCATACTGTTCTACATGAGTGATATGAACAATAAAGGCCTCTGGTGGCTACATCATTGTCAAATTATTGATTAAAAAGCATGGTGACAGTTTTTCAATGCATTTCCTAGCTCAAGTAGATTAAAGTAGAAACATGGAGGCGAGTTTAAAGGTGCCGGTCTGAGAGAAGATGTTGAGAAGCCTCCCTTTATTTGAAATTTTAATGGTTTTACATTTTTTTAATAGTATTATTATATATGTTTTAAATGTATATTGTAGTTTGCTGTGTTTTGTCTGTGAAATGTATTGGTTTTAACGGGTTTAGTATTTAGTATTTCGTATGTCAATGTGTGTGTTGGTGTGTATGCCATCCATCCGTGTCGATGTGTATGTCGGGGGTCTATGTTGTGTTTTAAGGGAGATGGAGATACTGTATCATTATCAAACAGGAGAAAGAAATAAAGACATCATGAAAAAAAAAAAAAGGTGCTGGTCTTTGTTCCAGGTGGACCAGCTTCGCGAGGCCATTGAGGAGCTCTACTACTTTGAGTTTGTGGTGGATGACATTCCCGTCTGGGGGTTTGTGGGGTACATGGAGGAGAGCGGCTTCCTGCCTCACAGTCACAAGGTACAGACGTCGCCAGGCTCATGAATGGCTCTGTGTGAATGAGAACGTGTGCTTGGTTAGTGTAATGGAAAGCAATTGTGTGCAGGACAGTTTGCAACGCACACACACACACTCAAACTTGTGTTTGAGAGGTATAGGAACTGACTGTGTGTGTGTGTGTGTGTGTGTGTGTGTGTGTGTGTGTGTGTGTGTGTGTGTGTGTGTGTCGATATTTGAGAATGCGACAGCTAGAGCCAAATCGAACCTATCCTCTCACTCCGTCTCTCTCTCTCTTTCTCTCTCTCTTTCTCTCTCTCTTTCTCCCATTTCACGTCCGGACCTGCGTCGCTGCAGGTGGGCTTGTGGACCCACCTGGACTTCAACATCGAGTACAACGGCGACTCGGTGATCTTCGCCAACGTCTCGGTGAAGGACGTCAAGCCCATGCCCCTGGAGGAAGGGGGCGGGCTGGTGGCGGGGGGCGTGGGGGTGGGTGGGGCCGTGGGCGGTGGCATCACGGTCACACACACCTACAGCGTGCACTGGTTAGAGTCCCAGCTGCCGTACGCCCGGCGTGGCGAACGCCTCCGCGACCATTCGTTCTTCCCCAAGACGCTGGAGATTCACTGGCTGTCAATCATCAACTCCCTGGTGCTGGTGGTGCTACTGTTGGGCTTCGTCATCATCATCCTCATGCGCGTGCTGAAGAACGACTTTGCCAGGTCAGTCCCGAAGGGTGGTCCTGCCGGTCAACCATTATAAAAACATATATGTTGGTTTTACTTCTATTGCTGTGGTGCATTACTTTTTTTATTTTAGTTGGTCCACTGCACCTACACACACTTGTACACTTTATTGATTTTATTATAAAAAAAAACGATTGTCCTGGATTATGTTCTGGGTTAAGATGACACTCTTCCCAAAACTCTCCATTCTTAAAGAGTAATCAGACACTAAAATACAACGGCATCGTCTCTCATGAAACGGAAGCGTTTGCCATTGGCTACATCCGATTGGCTTCAAAGTGGTGCCGTGTAATGTACCTCTTCAAGGTACAATGTGGAGGAGGAGAGCAGATGTGATGAGCTGGACCAAGGGGACAACGGCTGGAAGATCATCCACACCGACGTCTTCCGATTCCCCCCCTACAAAAGCCTACTGTGTGCCGTGCTGGGAGTCGGTGCTCAGTTCCTTACCCTTGCGACAGGTGGGCATCGCCTCATTGCGCTTCTGAAAAGTTGTTGTTCAGAAAAGAGAGACATGCATACAGAGACTCTTCTAATAATAATTTGATTATGATTGGTCACCAGTAACTCTGCTCTCTGTACATTATTAAGTGTGTAAGATAAATGCTATCAATAGAGATTACGTATATTCAGGTGGCTTTGAGATAAAACCAAAATAAAAAGACAGAGTTAGGGAGAGAGAGAGACGTTGTTGTGAGACCAAGACTCTCTGGGACGAAACAAATACTGTTCAACTCAAACCCAGGGAGTCAAAAATATTTTATTCCAGTGACTGGAATAAATTGTGTGGGTGTATGTGTCTGTGTCTCCATAGCGATTATTGTCATGGCGCTGTTAGGGATGTTCAACGTGCATCGCCACGGCGCCATCAACTCTGCGGCCATCGTGCTGTACGCCCTGACTAGCTGCGTGTCGGGCTATGTTTCCTGCGGCTTCTACACGCAGATCCACGGCGAGCGATGGGTCTGGAACATCATCCTTACCTCCAGCTTGTTCTCCGGTGAGTCGGTGCAAGACAGGTCAGAATGATTACTGACACACTTTGTCTTGGTGACGGTCCCATACAGTAACCATGAAAACACGACATGGAAAACAACAGGGACATCCAGCCAAAATGTTGTGTCTTGTGTGGGTACAGTGTTTTCTTATCCAGTTTGCAGAATAGCATGGTCATTGTCTACAGTGAAGTTATTACGAGCGGCAGTGACTCAAGAGGTAGGAAGTCTCTATGAACTGTAAGAATGAATTATGTAAGAATGAAAGCCTTAGTAAAAGAAAACTCAGGCAGTAATAATAAATAAATAAACTAGAGTAGTGACAGTATGAATTTAAATAAATATATATATATATATATATATATATATATATATATATAAAAAATGAGGTGCAGGTAAAAAAAACATTAACATTGTACATTGCAGCACCCCTGTTCCTGACGTGGAGTGTGGTGAACTCAGTCCACTGGTGGAGCGGCTCCACCCAGGCTCTACCGGCCAGCACAGTGCTGCTGCTGCTGGGGGCGTGGATCGTGGTGGGGTTCCCCCTCACCGTCATCGGTGGCATCGTGGGCAAGAACCGGGCAGGCAGCTTCCAGGCGCCGTGCCGTACACGCAACATCGCACGGCAGATCCCCACGCAGCCCTGGTACAAGCACGCCACCGTGCACATGGCCATCGGGGGGTTCCTGCCCTTCAGGTGAGGCCTGGGTTCTCATTGGTCGGTTGTTTGGAAGAGGTGGGGTGTTCCATTTGCAAGGATAAATATTTTTAAAAGGACTCTTGTTGCTTTTTGGTTTGACCCCTGCTCTTGGGTTAATGTTGTCCTGTGTCGTTCCATTTCCCATCCTGTTTTAAGTGATGATTTGGGAGGATTTTCTTTAACTTTTTGTTTTTTTGTAAGTGGAAAGAAGTAAGCATTATGTGCTGGTGGAAGGTATGCTTACGTACTGTTTCCATGCTATTGTGGTGGCCAAAGGGGCGGCATCAGTCTTATGACCACAGCATGACGAATGAGAATGGAGGGGCATCCAAGACCTGGAAGGAGCCGCTCTAATGCTGGCAAACAACATATTGAAACCTGATCTTTATCTGCATTTTTGACTGTTTGAGAGTCATTTTTGCGTTCACATCATTTAAGTTTATTTAAGTTTCGGCATTTATTTTGTGCTGCTGTATAAAGAACACTATATTTAAAATACATTCATGGGACACTTTGCATTATTCAGCCTTATCGACATAGTACAATTTAATTTTTAAATATATAAATAAATTCACTTTAATGTTTTATCTACATCACTTTCTCAGTATTCTTCTCGTTTTTCCCCGCGGAGCACTCATTCAACACCCACTCCTTCCTCTACCTCCTTGTATCCTCGGCTCTTCCTGGCAGAAAGTGTTTAGGTGCTCTTGAGCCAGACACTTTATTGCCTCTCAATGTTCGTAAACAACCATTTGCTTTGAGCTGTTAAGCTGTGCTTAATGGCTACAATTACTAAGTGATGTGCAAGTATGTTCACCATTAACCACACATGAATTGAATGTCGTCCTTTGTCCATTGTTTAGCTCACTCTTGCGATATGTATGTTCATTGTTTATTAATCCATGGCAAAAGTAATCACAATCTTGACACATGTACATCGTTCTACATGGTGTATTCCGCTAATTTACACACCCACATACGTTATGCTTTCACACTGTAGATAAATATCGTCGTACTATAAATGGCGACAATCAAAATCATACCTATGCATTCCTAACTACCTCCGACTGTGTCTTCATTCTCAACCTGTGCGCCTCCCTCCCCCTCAGCGCCATCTCGGTGGAGCTGTATTACATCTTCGCCACCGTGTGGGGCCGCGAACACTACACGCTGTATGGCATCCTACTGTGCGTCTTCGCCATCCTGCTGTCGGTGGGTGCCTGCATCTCCGTGGCCCTCACCTACTTCCTGCTGTCGGGCGAGGACTACCGGTGGTGGTGGCGAAGTGTGCTGAGCGCGGGCTCCACGGGCCTCTTCATCTTCGTCTACTCGGTCTTCTACTACCACAACCGATCATCCATGAGCGGGCTGGTCCAGAGCGCCGAGTTCTTCGGATACTCGCTGCTGACGGCGCTGGTGTTCTCGCTCATGCTGGGCACAGTGTCATTCTGGGCGTCGCTCACCTTCATCCGCTACATCTACCGCAGCCTCAAGATGGACTAGGGGTCCATGCGTCACGCAAGTTTGCGTTTAATACGCACACATGGGGGACCGAACCGTGGGCAAACAAATAAACAAGTGCATTTGAAAGGCGCTCATCTTTACCCTTAACAAATGCATCAGCAATTTCCACGTGGTCTCCAAATGCAAGATACAGAAACGTAAACATAACCTCCTGAAGGTAAATGGGAGGGGAATCAGAGGCCTTTCAGATTGATTAGGTAGATAAGTGACATGACATATCAGCACTAGGGTACTATTTAGATTCATGATTGGACATATGACGGGTGGAGTGGGCTCCTGGAACGTTATGTATTTAAAAGAATAAAAAAGGGGCTATATAACATTGTAAAAAGGGAAAGTGTGTTGCCATCAAGAACGAATGAAATGTGTACATGGACTGTGTGTGTGACTGTTTATATATAATCTATGAGGCAGACTTTCAGGTTTGGCACCAACTGCTGCACCTTCCACTGCTGGGCCATGCATAGTTTGATCTCAGTGATCCTTCCCAAATCTTTCCAACTTTAAAAAGAGAACTAAGGAAGTAAGCTCATACAAAGGCCTAGCAGTGGTATGGCAGGGAGCTGATGCTTAGCGAAATGCTGGTGGCGATCGCATCGGTAATGGGAGCAGTACGGTCGTATTGTGTTCCTTCGTTGACCTAGACTGTTGTAAATATACAATCTTTTCAATAAAAAGCTTTGTTAATATAGAATGATACTCTTGCCTGGCTTCAGTTTTAAAATGTTTGTGGGTGGGGGAGGGGGCTACTTTCTCATTGCCATAAAAAGTAATCTAGAAATGAAAATGACAATTGTGGTAGCAATAAAGAACCAGTGTTTATTCCAAAAATAACACTACTCTTAAATGTGTTTACAGGAGGTGTAAGTTATTTTCAGAGGACTGTTCACAAAAAGAAAAACAATTAGACCTGTAAAGGGCTTTCTACCGCATTTGATACCCCGAGCACAAAAACAAGCACCCCCAATGTACATTAAATACTCAATATAAAAATAGAACTTCAGACAAGAAACAAAAAGGTAAAACTGTTTAAGAACAAGAGTATGACCAAGGCATATGTACACCAGGCAGTCTACGCAAATGGTTTCGGCCAGTTACCAAAAAAACCCGTCAGGCATTTCCTAAAAGTGTTAAGGGTAGCTATGGGGGTTGTGGGAAGAGGTAGGATCAGCTATTAAAACATTACCCAATAAAAATCAAAGTAAAAGTACAAACAAAATTACTCATTTAACAGATCCCCATGCCTGGAAAGGGTCTGGTCTGCGTTTCGTACCAGGGCCATATGCATCGGATTGTCAACCCTGCCGTCGCTGTTTGCGGTGGAGTCATCGCTGGAAGCCAGAGGGCCAGTCCCGCTGTAGGCATTGCTGTAGTCATACGGGTACTGCTGCTGCTGCTGCTGCTGCTGGTTGGCGGACGGGGCCATGGGCCAGCCAGGGCCCTGAGGTCTGGAGGGAAGGGGAGCTGTGCGGGGGCCCCCAGTGGACCAAGACCCATGGTAGCCTGTGGTGCCGGCCGCGCCCATGGCGGCCAGGTAGTAGGCCAGATTCTGGGGGTGTGTGTTCTTGTAGACGCCTCCCGCCTCCATCATATGCTGGCTGTACTGCTCCTGGAGGTGGCTCTGGGCATCTCCTCGATACTTTGGTGAAGTAAAGGGTATATTGATACATTAGGCCAGTATACATATTTTACCAAGGGTTATATGTAGGGTCATGCCTTTAAGGCCACGACCAGACTATGGTCGGGCCTCCAATTTAGACGCAATGCTCTATGTCCACACCGGAAGATTCTCTGTCACCGACAACAGGAAACATGGGTAGGACAAGTGGAATTTTCAAATAATATGCTTCTTGTCAACTTGACTTTGACTGGTTTAGCCATTCAGCAATGATGGTACTATCACTGAGCTGCCACTTACTTGCTGGAGGAGCGGAGCCATGTTGGAGTAAGCGGCGGGGTTGGGGTTAACGTTACCGGCCTTTTTGGCCTTGTAGTGCTCAGATACCCAGCTTGTGTCCTTCTGATGTCTCCTCAGCTTCATCCTACGATTCTGAAACCAGGTCTTCACCTGAAGACACACACACCATTTAGTCTTTGTGCACAAGAGTCAGCCCAATTACAATTATCTCAGTGAATCATTGCTCTACCTGCTTATAAGTGAGTCCCGATTGGGCTGCCAGGTTTTTCATCTCTGCGGGGGTGAGGTACCTCTGCGCGCTGAAACGATGGACCAGGGCGTTCATCTGGTCCTCGGAGAACGTCGTGCGGAGCTTCCCTCTGCCAATCGTGTGTCGAGTCTTGGGTGTGAGTTTAGATACGGCCACAGGGGAGCAGGCGGTGTTTGAGTCGTCATTTTCCACGGCCGTGAAGTTTTCCGGCTCCTCCAGAATAGAGGAAAGCTCATGGCTTGAGTTGGGGCTACCGGTTTCAGCGTCCTCGTCTAATTCCTTCTTAATCCAGGCAGTTGGGTCTGCCTGGGGGAGGCCCTCTTCTCTGCTGCTAACCGAACTCCATGAGTCTGAAGTTGGTCAAAAATAACAAATGAGCAATGGTCGAAAGTGTGCATTTCGATGCGAAATAAATGAACATTACCAAAGTTGTATATGCTGAAAGTGCGAAACACGTAAAACCGATACAAAAATGTATGTGTGCCATATTATAACGGCAGATGTCGCCAAAGCTCATTTTACAACATCCGAGCCGGTTGGCGGGATATTTGGAAAAGCTCAAATCCAACATGGCCTTGGATTGTACTTCGTTGGCGATACTCGAGCAAGAAATAATCCTAGCCGTGGCAGCAGAAAATGTAAGCCATTATATTAAACATGCTAAACTATGATATGTTTCACCACCCAACAGTTTACTGCATTTAGTTACCAGGTCAACATGGTCAAATTAGCTACAGTTCTCTCGCTGTTCTACATACCGGGCGATGTGTGCGCCTCCGAGTCACTTGTTGGCGTACCGCTTCTTGTACGACCGCCGTCGTCGTCGTTTACGAGTGGATCATAAATTGTTGGGTGTTGGCCTGGCAAGCAAAGACGACTGTTCTGCGAACCGCCGAGGTAGACAACCCCCGAACTCTGATAGTGTCCGTGGTTGTTCAAAACGCTTTGCTCCGGGCTCCTGGGTGGCGAGTCCTCCCGAGGCCTTGCGGTAGCAGCGTAGTAGGCTTGGGGGACTCCGGCGTTGTAGCTTCCGAGCTCGGCAACTCTCTGATCTGTCCAACTCGGAAGAGTGCCATGGCTTTGCTCCGACCCGGCTTGGTACATAATACCGTAAGCATAAGCATGGTGGTATGGTGGATTATAATTGTAACTCAGTTGAGTCTTCCACTCTGCCATTGTGTTAAAAAGGAGATTAAAAGTTCTAAACACAGCAGCCAAGTATTTGTTGGTTATTGAATTAATTTCCTTCAAACCATTAATCGGTGCCTACACTCGACGCCTGACAAAATTGCGACTCTGAGTAGACCTTCTTGTGGGGCTTTTATTCAAAGGTGCGTGGAGGCGGAAGAATTAGGTGTGCCTGATTTGATAACAGCCAATCACATTTCCTTTCGTCATCATCCACTACAATTAGACCTAGCCCCTCACCTCCAACTTCCACTTTGCATAGAGTTCTTGAAGTCAAAGTAAAAAATTGGTCAACTTTGTAAGAGTTAGATACTATTAAATGTAATACATAAATAAAGCTAAATTAAATTAAGATAGATAGATAGGGAGAGAGATAGATAGATAGGGTTATACAAATACTAAATAAGTGTGGCTTATTCGATTTGTCCTAACTTCAACCCCACATGAATTGCACACACAACATATTGTAGTAAAGTAACATAACTGTTTTTTCCATGGGTGCTTATCTTATTAAATGATTTAGTGCGTCTCTCAGACAAATATCATACCAATTTCAATGATTAATATGTTTGTGTTGTGATTATCTAAAATATCTCACCACAGTCAAAGTAAGCTCATGGAATTTTAGTGATTCAGAACCTTGTTTGATATGGCATGGCATGGCAGTTACAACGTCCTCTTCACAGCAGACTTGTCAGCGGATAATCATATAAACTAAACTCCATTGTGTAATCATGGGTTAGCCTTAACCCTACGGTAACTGAATGAAAACAGTTACTTTGTGGAGGTGGATTTCAGTTGGTTACTCCATGTTACTCGCTTGCAGATACTTCAACAAAGATTCTGGGCAAGTCTGGTAAAATAAAATATATTATAAAGATGATTTAGATCAGGCTCTGTGTTTGCATCCTAGCAGTTGTTTGTGCTCTGCATGCTATGCTGTACTTTGATGTGGTAATGAGTCAGTTAGAGAGAGGGTGATGTGAGAATGGTGTGCCCTAATGGCAGCATTTGCATTACCAATGTTCTACTGATGGACGTGCTGTGACTCTGAGCAAACAAGCGAGAAGAGAGAATGAGTACAGGGCTGGGTGAGTGAGGTTAGAGGAGTGATTGTCAGAGGCAGTGGGTTTGGGCAGGGAACACATTTGTGCAGTGCATTATCATGGAGATGTTGTCTCAGATGCAGATGAGCGCTTTTTAGAGGTTGAGACCATGTGGTGGAGAGTTTGCTGATCATCTGAGGAGTGATTGATACATACAAAGAAAGGTTGCATTCCACCCTGAGTGGCTTTTAGAAGTGCCTTCAAGGGATCAAGGGACGATGGACTAGATGATGTTTCTCAATTTGAACACATTTTCAAGAGATATCTACAATTCTTTCAATAAAAATGTCTTTGAAGGTTGAATTAACCACCAACCTCACCGGCCAATGAAGTACAATTACTTTATTTGCCGTAGCCTTATGGCTAACTATGTACAATGTTCATGGAAATCACAACAGTACATACAGAATGAGAAAACGTACAAATGAAATACAAGATGAATAATAAGAAACATCAGAACTTAGACATATAAATAATATATATGTATACACTGCAAAATTACATGTGGACGTCATTTTGGTGTGTGTGTGTGTGTGTGAGTTGTACGGCTGCGCAGACTGTGTGTGTTTCTCTTATTTCCTGCAACGTGTAAGGTGCCCTCCATTCCAACTGCAGGCGCTGTGTAATTTCAACAGCCACTAAAATAATACGTGGTCCCTTTAACAAGTAAACTCACATTGTACTCTTGCTGTCCCAGTGGTGGTTCGGCCCCGCGTGGAGGCGACTGGATGAAAAGGTCCAGATTGAATGTCACGACTTGGATCTCAACCACCACTGATTCGGGTATCCCTCCCCACCGGCTTACGCAATATCGATCATATCTATCGGCACAATTGGCGTTACACAGTGAAGCGGCCGATTAGTGAGCGAAACCGTTAGTTTACAAGTGAGAACGTGTTCACATATCTTGTCAGGTTGTACATATTTGTCCGACACGTCGCTAATATCCAAGTGAAGGAGAGCCCTCCCTCCCAACTTTTGAAACCTACTACGACATTCAACGAAGGGAAGATCATAACTTAGGTGCCGAGATGTCAGAGGAACTGGAGCAAATTCTCTTGCAGCTGACACAGCCTGACAATGCAGTTATTCAGCAGGTAAAGATACTAAGCTCTGTAGTTAGTGGATATAAACGTTTAATGGTGACTGGCTCTGGCAACCAGTTGTCCAAGTGCCATGTCAAACTGGGTAGATTGTCCAACATAAGGTCGATGAGAATACGTGATCCTATTGACGTCGGCTGTCTGCTCTTCATCATTGTTATTGTCAACGTGGTGATCCGTTTTGTCCTGTCTAGGCCACAGCCCAGTTGAAGCAGGCTTTCAAAGACCCGGCTATTATCCCAGCCCTGTGTGCTGTCATGACCAGTTCCCAGAACCCCCAGGTAGTGTGTGTGTGTGTGTGTGTGTGTGTGTGTGTGTGTGTGTGTGTGTGTGTGTGTGTGTGTGTGTGTGTGTGTGTGTGTGTGTGTGTGTGTGTGTGTGTGTGTGTGTGTGTGTGTGTGACAGAGACGATGAGAAAGTACTATCTATAATGTCATGACGAATGAATGTAACCTGTTGGGTGCGAGGGAGGTGTGTGTCAAATGTATTTAAATTTGGCCCTCCATTTTATGTCCCATAGTCTCTGGGATGCCATAGACCTTGACTTAATTTTAAACCTAAAACTTCCTTGATTAGATTCGCCAGTCAGCTGCAGTGATGCTGAGGATGAGGGTGAAGAAGCACTGGAAGAAGATAAGCCCTGATCACAGAGAAAGGTTGACTCATGAGACTATCTGTGTACTGACACACCACAGTATTTACCATCAAGACCCCCTTCACTGTCATTAACATTTTCTATTGAATTTCACAGCCTCAAGGTGGTGGTGCTGCAAGCCTTCACCCAGGAATCAGAGTGAGACATCCTCCCCACCCCCCCACAAAACCCATATTTAGACAGAAATCATGATAACATAACCAAGACTGCCATGTTATTTCTGATCTTTTCATGCAAAGCAGCAGACACACATACATACACCTTTGCGTGACTACACATGCCAAACACATGTCTGCATGTGAATGAGGAATGGAAGCCTGTTAGGTGAACTCTTCCCTGCATTCCTTTGCAGTCACACTGTGCGTCACTCGCTGTCCCAGCTGAGCGCGGTGATGGTGAAGCACGAGACCCCAGACCGCTGGCCAGCCCTCCTGCAGCTTCTCAACCAGTCCACCAAGAGCAACAACCCCCAGGACAGACAGGTAGGGAACGACCGCACATGTTGCATTGGTCCATGGATAATATTTTAAGCGAATACGGGGCTTGTACATCGCGCCTCCCATCGCAATGACATTTCGGAAGCATAGGAGCATTGAACTGTAAGGTATTATGTTAGTATTAATGGTTTTTTTTGGTCATTATTTAGTAATTCATTGTGAATTTTTGTTTTCATTATGGGGAAACATTGTTGTGTTTAAAACTGCCACAGTGTTTCTCATTAGCCTACGTGACGGTATATTTACGTGGATTTAGTATTTTACAGTACTGCAACTCTCTTGAATCCTATCCCATGATGCATTCTGATGTACAAGCCCTATATGATTTCTTTCCAAATTGAGATGAGAATGATTTTTGTGATTTATTTTGTAACGCTTTTAATTTGAACACAAATCAATACTGTAACACTACAGAAAGAGATAACTATCAAAGAGATAAAAATCATTGATGCGGCTTCAAAATTGCCTTAACACTTTTAATTTGAAATCAACATATTAGTCCAGCAATACTATCACCAACCCTCTTACCCTCTTCCCAGGTGGGCTTGCTGCTGCTGAGCAAGGTGGTGGAGTCCAACCCGGAGCCCTTCAAGCCCCACTACCATCAGCTGCTGCAGCTGTTTGGTGACGTTCTGCAGCAGGACCTGGAGAACCCAGCGGGCCTGTACTACTGCATCCTCACCCTCACCGCCATCACCGCCTACGTTGGTTCTGAAGAGATGGTGAGACGCTCTTAACAGCTGGGTTTCCCACACATCATGTGTCGTCATGCCTGTGCTTGTTTTGGACGTTTTGACTGAGGTCTGCTTCTTCTGTGTTTTTGTATTCTGAACCATTTTGTATTTCAGACCCTTTTTCCCCCTTTTCGCTCCAGCGGCTTCTGCTGCTTGCCTGGCCCCTGTTGTACATAGCAATTCGTTTTATATTACCTTCCCTGGTCAAATAAAGTTTAAATAAGAATAAATACATCTCCCTTTATGTTTAACCAAGCTGTTGTTAGATATTCTTTAGTACTTTCTATATGTTCTAGCGCTCATCTATTTCTGTGCCTGAATCGAATAACCCTCCTATCAAAGAAAAAGACAAATCCAAAATGGCTACTTTGTGTTGATTTAAGTGATCGTCCGTTGCCTTCCAGAACCTGATGCGCTCCATCATCCCAAAACTGATCATCGCACTGAAACACCTCATCAAGGCAGATCAGGTAGGCAGAGCATACCTCGTTGATATTGGCACTACCGTTTGTCCCGGGTTAGCCTTTTGTATTCAAAAGGAAAATTGGAAGTGTGTGTGTCCTCTTGTCTAGTTCAGGTGTGTGTGTGTGTGTTTTATAAATACAACCACATGCAATTAATCAAACCACATGCTGCTAGGGTTGAAGTAATACTGGCGTGTGTATGCGTGCAGGACCAAGCCAGCGAGGCCATGGAGATATTTGACGAGCTGATGGAGAGTGAAGTGTCCATCATCGTCCCGCATATCGTGGAAATCGTTCACTTCTGCTTGGAGGTCAGCAATGGCTCACTCCACTCACCAGGGGTTGGACATGGTGTTTTGGTTTTAAACGTCGCCTTAATAACGTATATGTTGTCCTCTCAATGCCAGGTGAGCACGGACACCACGCTGAGCGACTCCCTGCGCGTCAAAGCCCTCTCCTGCATCGCCTTCCTCATCCGCTTGAAGAGCAAGGTGAACACACGGCCGCTATGGAAGGGTTGGCATGCATTTGTTGTATAAAAGTGCTTTGCAGTGGTGTCCCAGACAACTATTTTACCCCACACATTTATTTATTCCAATAGCATCTTTTTTTTAAGTAGCCATATTACTTACATTTTTCATAATTTTCAATCATCATTGAACTACTTTCTCCATTTGTAATAATTTATAATTTAATTATAATAATTTAATTTGTAATAATTTTCGGAACATGATACAGGCAAAAACAGAAAAAAAAAGTTATTTTCCAAATACCAAATCTCTGTCTATCTATCTATAGTAGTCTGGAGTAGCCTCACGCCCGAGAGAAAAAACCCTTCCTTCCTCCCTCCCTTCCTTCCTGCAGACGGTGCTGAAGCACAAGCTCCTCAGCCCCATCCTGCAGGCCATCTTCCCCGTGCTCAGCGCGGCGCCCCCACCTGGTGAGGAGGACCCCGAAGACGACGAGAACGACAGCGGGGACGGCTCCGACAGCGAGAGCCCCAAACACTATGCCGCCCAGGTGAGGACCCCTGCGGTCTCGCCACTGTCAATAACCCTGCTTCAGTCAGCCCGTTAACGAGGAAACGTGTGTGTTTCCAGGTTATTGACACCATGGCGCTCCACATGCCCCCGGAGAAGCTGTTCCAACAGCTGGTAAGTCGTCACCACTCCTCAGCTGTTGAGCTGGGTCATCGTCACATGTGTCATGCTAATTCTCTAAATGCCTTTTTTGTATATTGAGTGGATTGCTTCCTACAGTTTGCATCTGCTGTGGGTCGACTGGTCTAGTAGCTAAGCCCCCCTTGATTGTGTGTGTGTGTGTGTGTGTGTGTGTGTGTGTGTGTGTGTGTGTGTGTGTGTGTGTGTGTGTGTGTGTGTGTGTGTGTGTGTGTGTGTGTGTGTGTGTGTGTGTGTGTGTGTGTGTGTGTGTGCGCGCCTGCGCCAGATGCCACTGGCCCAGGCCTGTCTCTCTAGTGTCAACCCCTATGAGAGGAAGGGGGGCCTCATGTGTTTGGCCGTGCTGGCTGAGGGTTGTGCAGACCACATACGCACCAAGTGAGTCCATCTAGTTCTGTAAAACCTCTAGCCTCATACAATCTGGGACATATGATCATCTATGACATTCACTTTTTGCACCTGAACGCAAATGGAGCCCCTGTCTTAATATCATTGAACAAGGTGGATCAACATTGATGCTGATTTCTCGTGTGTGTGTGTGTGTGTGTGTGTGTTAGGTTGCTGTCCTCCATGCTCCAGACAGTGTGCCAGAGTCTGTCTGACAGTAACCAGGTCGTGCGCAGCGCGGGCCTTTTTGCCCTGGGACAGTTCTCTGAACACTTACAGGTCAGCCATGGCTGCATTTAGTACTACCAGGGGGGAGCATTAAGGAGTGTAGATTGACCTAGAGATTAGCGAATATACGGAATATGTAACTGTCACATGGCTAAAGTTCAGTTTATTTATTTGACAACGGGGCGCACAATCAGAGTAAGTGATTTAAAAGAAAATGTAGATGATTGGAGACGAGTTAAAAAAGAGCGTCAGGTTGATAAAATCACACAATATGTCAATATAGCCCTTATTGCAGTAACATGTGTTGGTGTGGGTTGGACTTTTATCTAGCACGACCTTACTGTGCATTAGCAATGCATTGTGGGTCTAAAGAAGTAACATAGCGGTTTGGGGTACCCTCGTCGTTTTGTCCCCCAGCCCGAGGTGAGCAAGTACTGCAGCGAACTGATGCCCCTGCTACTGGGCTACATGTCCTGCCTGAACCAGGCCAAGGTGGGCCACGTCACCAAGGCCTTCTACGCCCTGGAGAACTTCATGGAGAACCTGGGTGAGACACCCGTTTAACATCGCGAGGTCCCAGCAGATGTTCTTGTCTGGTTAAAAAGGTCCATTATGTTCCGGTTGACATTTCTTTCTCTGTCCTGACAGGAGAGGAGATTGCCCCCTATCTGCCCACCCTGATGGAAACCATGCTCTCTGCCCTGCACAACGCAGAGGAACTCAAGATCAAAGAGCTGGCGGTGTCCGCCATCGGCGCCATAGGTCAGTTCCTAGTGGGTGTTCTTCGTACGTGTGAGGCCTGTGGTCTCGTGTCAAAACATTTTGTCACTTTTTTGGGGCATTTATGGACAGCAGTGACTAGAGACAGGAAAGTGGGTTGAAGAGGGGGAATGGCATGTAGCATAGGACCACAGGTGGGAATCGCATCCGGGTCACTACAAGGCGTACTGCCTATGTGGTTAGCGCACTAGCAGGTTGAGCCACCAAGCCACCCTCAACATTACGTTTCATAAGGAAAATATTATTGTGGTTTTGAGTCTTTTTACTTTTATAATTCGATTTTGTTGTTGTTGAAATTAGGTAATAATTAGGTCATATTTTAGTCTTGGTCCATTCTTTCTGTATTCTGCTGGGTGAACCTCTGTGTGTTCGCTCTCTGTCTCGTATTCCAGCCAACGCTGCCAAGGAGCTCCTGGTTCCTTACTTCCCCCCGGTCATCGAGAGCCTGAAGGGCTTCCTCACGGCCACCACGGAGGAGATGAGGGCCCTGCAGACCCAGGCCCTCGGTACGCCTGCTGCACATCACATGTAGTACATCCCTAGTCATGGATCGGGCGTTGCTTCCTTGTATTGTGATGTGTTCTTTATAACGACCGTAGCGGTTGTAGTCTAAGAAGGCCAGAGTAGTGGATAGCGAAAAACGAATGGAAGTGAATTACTGGCCTAATTCCACAGCCTACCTGTCCTACTATAACTGGACTCCCCGGAATAGGGCCTCAGTTAAACACCAACTAGAACCTATGATGGAAAAGGCCCATGTCTATTTTTGGGGTATCAAGATGAATAAAGGCTCTCAAACTGACGCTTATAGACCCATGGGTCTGCTACTTTTACGTACTCGGTACGGGTAGTAGACTAAACTAGTGACGACAAGTCTACTACACGTGCCCTGGTGCATAAAAGTACCGAATGCATAATTAGTGTTCTGAGCGTGATGACCCGTGTTAGTCCTACGATGACACCGCCGTGAAAAGGTTGCTGATCTTCTGCTGATGCGGTTTTGCAGACACTCTGTCGGTGCTGGCCCGCACCATCGGCAAGGATGTGTTCAGTCCGCTGGCCGCAGAGTGTGTTCAGCTGGGCCTCAACCTCAGCGACACCATCGACGACCCGGACCTGCGCCGCTGCACGTACGTTCCTCCCCACGCCCAGTCGTCCAGAACACATATCCTCACGGAGCGCTTCACTCACTCATAGCTGTGTGATCAGGGCATTTCTTACAAATTACACTCGTGTAAGCTGGTGAGGCTCACCTGCAGACCATTTGCAAGTGGGGGTAGCTCTTTTTTTGCACGTTAGTCTTTTGGATATTGTCATCAGGGTTTCTCTTCTTGGGCAGGGTTGGGTTATCTTCCTCCATATTGTGTTATTTACACAGTTTTAACTACAGCCTTCCTATAATCCCCTGTTCTCTCTTTAAACTCTCTATACACTCTTTATTTTCTCTGTCTCTATCTCTCTCTCGGTCTCTGTCTGTCTCTCACCCTCTCTGTGTCTCCATATTGCAGGTACAGTCTGTACTCTGCCGTGTCCACCGTCAGCCCAGACTGCCTGACCCCTCACCTCAACGCCATCACCACAGTCATGCTGATGGGGCTCAAGTCGACAGAAGGAGTCACGGTAACGCCTGATCGACTGTCAGCAGCTCACACTTTACAAACACTACAGACAACCTCGCAGACCTCCAAATACTACACAAAGTACGACAAACTCTACACAAATGATGCATTCAGAATGAATACATGCCTTACCATTCAATATATTGTAATGAATGTTTTGATACTCAAAGCTCCGGTAAGAAATTTGGAGAAACCAGCTAGAGGCTCCCTCCAAAGCCAATCCCCCAAAACACAGGTCTAGCTCGCTGGCTTTAGCAATAGGTCTACCTAGCTTTGTAGGTGGAAGACTCCGCTCATGCGCAATGAGTACATGAGAAGAGTGCGCGCAGCTAGCCGGGCAGGTAGGTAAACAGACAGGTAGGCCATCCAGTCTTTTCATACGGCCCTAATGAAATGATCGGATGGCTTATTACAGGCATGCGTCAGCCACAAATACCCGATTTTAGTCTTTTGTCAGAGCATTTGATTTATTGATTGCTGTCGGGATGTAAAGAGAATTTCAACAAACAGGACGAAACATGCTTCTAGACTAAATCTCCTACCCAAGCTTTAAGTGTTAAACTAAATGGAGCCCTTGTCTCTCAGACGCACCTGGAGGAGGACAAGACCTTCGTCCTCCTTGATGAAGACGATGATGACGACGACGACGACAACGAGAAAGACGGCGACGCCATCTTGACGGACGAGCCGGAGATCGACCTCCGCGATGTCGCCGGGTAGGCGGAGAGACGCGGCCACTCAGCGGCGCACATAACCACAGATGTCCTTTTTGAATGCGTCTATAATGACGGCCGTGTCATCCTCAGGTTCAGCGTGGAAAACGCCTTCATCGACGAGAAGGAGGACGCCTGCGATGCACTGGGGGAGATCGCGTTCAACACTGGGTAAGCTCACACGGAAGATAGGACGTTGTGTGGCCTCCGCTATGGTGAACGAGCACCAGAAATGCCCTGAGGCTTAGCAAGAGGGACCTTTTGCAGAAGTCAGGTGGGCTACTAATAGGTCGAACAACAAAGGTTGAACCGCGCCGCGTTGGTTCTGGGAGTGGCGGTCGCACAAATCGAACGAAACCGATGAAAAACCACCAAGAATCAAAAAGAACATAATGCGATGTCTTCCCAATAAATTGGGAACAATCATTTGTTAGTGGTTCCATTGTGTGAGACATAATAATCCAGAAGTTGCGGAGCATTGTCTCTCAGGTCAGTTTGTCGTCAACACTGTGTAATATTTGTGTACATTTTTCCACCCCTGACAGTGTGGCCTTCCAGCCCTTCCTTGAGACCAGCTTCCAGCAGGTCTACGAGATGAAGGAGGTCAGTCCCCCATGCTCAACGAGAGAGAGAGAGAGAGAGAGAGAGAGAGAGAGAGAGAGAGAGAGAGAGAGAGAGAGAGAGAGAGAGAGAGAGAGAGAGAGAGAGAGAGAGAGAGAGAGAGAGAGAGAGAGAGAGAGAGAGAGAGAGAGAGAGAGAGAGAGAGAGAGAGAGAGAGAGAGAGAGAGAGAGAGAGAGAGAGAGAGAGAGAGAGAGAGAGAGAGAGAGAGAGAGAGATCATCATTTTGTGATGAAAAGGCACAAAATACTCTTCCCTTGGGTGCCACCCACCTCTACATATTTAATGGGAGCTCTTGGCATTCTCTTTTGCTATCCAAATCCTATCCACCACTACACACACACTCCTCTCATGCTCTCTCTCTTTCATCAGTTCCCCCACGAGGATGTGAGGCGTGCAGCGTTTGGAGCCATGGGCCAGTTCTGCCGAGCTCAGCACAAAGTGTGGAAGGAGAATCCCAGCGAGGCCAACCATCAGGGTAGAGAACCCCACCAGCCACCATCCCCTCCCCATTCACCCACCCCTCATCCACTCCCCATTCCCCCACCCCCATCCCCTCCCTATTCCCCCACCCCCATCCCCTCCCCATTCACCCACCTCTCATCCACTCCCCATTCACCCACCCCCATCCCCTCCCTATTCATCCACCCCCATCCCCTCCCTATTCCCCCACCCCACTCCGAAAATCCCTGCGACACAGCACATCTATTCTGCCAACGTAGACTGCACAGTCGTGGTTTTGGTGGGGCAGGGTGTAATGTTGCAAGCCAAGGTCATTTGAGGTGTGTTTGGATGCGATTTGGCTCATGGCTCCGTTTTCGTCATTTACGGGAAGTTGTTTTAACGAAAGCCGTTAAACTTTACTGCTGACCGTTGTTGGGGTAGCGTTTCCTCTTCCCAACTCCCAACTCAAAACACGTGGAAAAAATAACATTTAGTCATTTAGAAGACCCCTTTATCCAAAGCGCCTTACATGTTACGCTGAGAACAAGCCAAACGACCTACAAACAGGGTTATAGTGCTGCAGAACGTAGAAGAAAAGAAAATTCATCTAAAATGGTGTTTTCGTTGTGCACACTAAAAACACGAAATATGAACTATATATGAACAACACCTGAATCGTCTCTCTCTGCTCAACCGATACTCTTGATCCCCCCCCCCCCCCCCCCCGCAGCGATGCACAAGCTGCTGGACGTGGTCCTGCCGTGCCTGGTGGAGACGGTGCGAACGGAGCGGGAGCGGCACGTGGTGATGAGCGTGCTGGAGGCCATGAACGGCGTGGTGAAGGCCTGCCAGGGGGAGGCGCTGCAGCAGCCCGGACGCCTGCAGGACATCAGCCACGTCATCCGGGACGTGCTGAAGAAGAAGGTGAGGGGGGGGGAAATGAATGGCTTCTGCCCTGGAGATTTCCCCAATGGGGAAATCGGTTTTGTCTCCGTTTTTGAATTGGCCCACAAACCCATAATGCACCGTGAAAGTGGTACAACTGATGCACGCTTATTTCCGCACTATATCCCATGATGAATAGTACAAGATTTTTGCCCTAAATCGTGTACTATGTATTGTCAACTACATCGGAATCATCCAATAGAGATGGTTCAGCACGTACACATGCAGGTTTATGCAAATTTGATCTCATGGAGCAATCTCTTAACACGTTGTGGCTTGTTTATGCAACCAATACACATCACACAGATGGTGTACTATGTATTGTCCACTATATAGGGAATGAGAGAACAAGTGAGCCAAGTCAAACATGGCCTCTGTCCAAGGGGGAACGTTTCTGTCTGCCCTTTACACAACACCTGCGCTGTTTAGTTATTAGTCATTAAGAGTCAATGTTGTGGACCGTCCGTTTACAAGTTGGGCTGGACAATTTAGAGGAGACTTTTACTAGCTACTTAACTTTACTTGTTGGACCTGTGTACAATGTAATATCTGTCTGTAATATGCATAACTTTGTGATTTGAAAGTGAGATACTCCTGGTTCTCTCTGACTTTATTTTCCTTCTGACATCCAGACTGTGTGTCAGGATGGTGGGGGAGATGAAGCTGAAGATGAGGACCAACAGGTGGGCTCTCCTTTGAATGCGATTGATAGTGGATGAAATTTTTTAGGAATGACTTGTATTTAAATTTCTATCTTCCTTCGTCCTCTAAGCATATAGTTAAAAAGTCACTTGTTTTCCTAAATTGGTCTCGGTCTCGTCGGTGTGTTGCCTGTTCTCGCCAGGCGGAGTATGATGCCATGCTGCAGGAGTTTGCCGGCGAGGGAATCCCGCTGCTGGCCTCCGCCGTGCCCGCGGACGCCTTCCTCCCCTACCTCAACGACCTGCTGCCCCTCATCATGAGCAAGGCGGTAAGTCAGGGAAGCTTTGCGTGGCATGAGTGGACAATGAAGTTCACCTAATGGATTCCAAGTCTTCTTTTTTTTTTTTTATTTTTTTTTTGATCCATTTTTCTTTTTGGGATATTGATGATTTTCTTTTTGTGGTTATTTCCTACATTTCTTTCAATGTTAAAAAAGATTCTCCCAGCTGGACTTTCATTCTGGACTTCCCTTTCACTTTGGCAGAAGTCTTCGTGCACGGTGGCGGACCGCTCCTTCTCGGTGGGCACGCTCGGGGAGGTGCTGCAGTCCCTGGTGGGCGTGGCCGGTGGCCGGGCCGTGGCAGGCCGCCTGTCCAACCGCCTGCTGCCCGTGCTGGTGGCGGGCGTGAGGGACAGCAACGCGGAGGTGCGCAACAACAGCGTCTTCGGGCTGGGCGCCCTGGCGGAGGCCGCCGGGCCCGTCATCGTAGCGTATCCTCCCATCGGTACCGCTGCGGTACTCATTTAGCAGAGGATTTTTAATCAAAGTGAGGCTGAAACGATCAAAGTATAGAATGGAAAGCTAGAATGCTGCATGACCACGTTTCTAAAAGAGCCAAGTGTGTGTAGGTTACATAAAGGTTACTACAGTGTAAAAACATATCGTACAGTGTAAATGTACTGGGGAAAAGTGACTCATGATGATAGTCAAGCGTGTGCGTGTGCGTGTGTGTGTGTGTGTGCGTGTGCGTGTGCGTGTGTGTGTGTGTGTGTGTGTGTGTGTGTGTGTGTGTGTGTGTGTGTGTGTGTGTGTGTGTGTGTGTGTGTGTGTGTGTGTGTGTGTGTGTGTGTGTGTGTGTGTGTGTGTGTGTGTGTGTGTGTGTGTGTGTGTGCGCGCGCATCCCCATCACCGCTGTGTGTTCCTTAACATTGTGTCTGACAGCGACTTCCCCATGATGCTGTCTGTGTTCTCCAACCTACTGTCCAAGGAGTCTGACCGCCGGGTCATTGACAACCTGTGTGCCGCCCTGTGCCGGATGATCACCAGCAACGTGGAAGTCATCCCACTGGAGCAGGTACACTTGCTATTCTCCCACCCTGTCCTTCTCAGCGCTCCAATCATGTTAGCGTGTCAGCGATATTGAATTTCCGTTTTTGTTAGAAATTATAACGCCAAAGACTGTTGCGCAACCACTATCAAAATTGTAAAAATACCGTCTCGCCTATTTCGGTAGAGGCTTTTTTTTCATTTAGGGGCGGGGGCTATCTTGCTGTTCATGTTTTTGCTCTCTTGCACAAAGCACTCCCACTCAGACCACTCAGACTTGGTGTAGCCAGAGTGTTTGATAGACATTACCCGGTAATCCAAACGGCCAGTAATTGGTTACTCATGCAGTAGCAGGCGTTTTAACCTCAGCATTTTGAGTCCATATTTAAATCGTATCTTAACGTTTATCTGTTAATTAAGTCGAGATTTGAACCAGGATCAATCCATAGCACTACTATAAAACACTTATTTTTTTCAAAATGTGAACAGAACTGTTTTCATCAGCATCTGGTCCTCCTCTGTCCCAGGTGATCCCCGCCCTGGTAGCCCGCCTGCCCCTAGAAGAGGACCTGGAGGAGAACAAGACCGTGTACAGCTGCCTGGCCATGCTGTACACCCACAGCCCCGGCCTGGTTAGGACACCCTGCTCTACTTACGCTCCGGCCTAGTTTCAGCTCTCGCCATGGGTTGCATTTCAAATGTCTGAATTGCACCGTGTTTGGTTTCTGTTCAGATCGTGAGCCAGATGAAGACTATAGTTGCTGCTTCCACCCATGTTCTGGGAACCAAAGATGTCGACGCAGGTGACTGGCCGTATTTAAGATCATGTGTTTTAAATTGAGCTTGTGGAAAGTAACAAATACATGAGGATGACTCATGTGCTACACGTGTTATTGATACCAGAAATGTTTCTTGGGGCATGACAATCAATGTGACCTGATCCTTATTCTATACAAATGGGAAAATCATAACAGATCATAGATCATTATAACCTATCCATGAAATCTCATTATTTTCCCCTCCACAGAGACCCAGAACCACTTGGTCCTGCTGATCCGCAACTTTGCCCAGCAGCACTCGGCGGAGTTCCAGGCCGCAGTGACCTCACTTCCTGCCGAGCAGCAGGCCATGCTGAGCACCGCCATCACCGTGTCGTAGCACCGCCCCCCCCTCCCCCCAACCATCCAGCTGACCAACTGCTCCTCTGGGAAAACCAAAAAAAATACAAAAATAAGAGCAACATAAAATATGATAAAACCATACAATAAATCTCTACTTTCTACTTCCAATGCAAAACCAAACACAGAAGACAAATGGAAGCGCAGTCTTAAATATATGCATTTGGGCCACCTTTTTTTCTGCTTGTTCAGCACCATTTTGCATCAGCTCATGTTTCATCCAACAACTGTTGTTTCTTAGTACTAACTTTTTTTATTTATTTGTTTGTGTGCATGCCAAGTTTTATGACATTACACACCACTATGCATTTCTTTTTTCTCTGGCGCCATTCTTCAGATTGACCCGGATTTGCTTCCCCCACCCCTTTTAATATTTTTGCTATTCTGAAAAATTACCAACTGCCTTTTGACAAGTTATGAATTGGACATATAAATGCCTCTTTTTCTCAGACACGGTCGTCCATCTTCTTTTCTATTTATTTTGTTCCCATATATTGTATTGTTTACATTAGGAACAATGAAGGCCTGTGCCGGCTTTCCTCAGCCATTATCGACATAGATTAACTTTTCTCCAGTTGTTTATAATGTTCCCAATGCAGTGAATGTAATAATGCAGGCCCACAAACACAGGATAGTTACAAAAAGCTGCTCTTTCATTTATTTCTTAATTCTTTTTGTTTGCATGACACTTCATTGTTCAGCTTTGTTTCAAAAGCTGAATTACACACACTTAACATTTAACAGCGGGGGGCATTTCTCGCAAACATGTTGATTATTACATACCAGCATGGACAAGCTACACTGCCAAAACCAAACAATGCTAGACTATCCAACAATGTATTTTACACACTTTTTTAAAAACATATTACAGTATCTCATTGGGATGTTGGGTTCAGTCAAACACGTTTATATCCTCAAATCGACACTTGACTGTGGGGCTTCAACTTACTGTTCTTTTCCAGGTCGATTAATCTAACGAAAACATTTTCGATTAAGCGATTAATCATTTAGTCAAGTGATGTCTTAAATGTGCTTGTTTTATCTGACAAACAGCCAAGTAAAAATAAACTATTCATTTTAAAATGATCAATGAGCAAACACATTAGGAAGCAAATTTTGTTATTTGTACTAGATAAAGGACTTTAAACGAATGATCGATTATCAAAATTTGATTTCATAAATGTTCTGTCCGTCAATTAATCGACATATTGCTACGGCTCTACTCGGCTGTTACAGACGTCGGCGTTCTGTTCAGATGTCACGTGGTTTCTGTGAGGCCTCACTCCTGGGCTGTTGGGTCTCCAAGTCCAACGCCAGGGTCATCTCAACCGGTGCCAGGCCATTCTCACCTGTTAGACACACACAGTGGGGGGAGGGGAATACATAACCACCATATGTGGTGATGTTAATTAATCATGAAGATGGTTCCTCCTGGTATTATAAAGGCAGCGTTATTAACAAAAGATCAGTCCATTACAAATGGCGATTCTCCATTTCAGCTGAGGCAATCTGTGCAGTAAACTAAGATATTACATATTTAAATCAGACAAAATTATCGTGTCATTGCATTACATACATGCAAAGGGTCTAGCAACATCTACAAACAAAACCATTTCATTAAATGATCAAGGAATTCACATCCTCCGTGATGCCTCCCAATTCTATTCATACGATTAATAACATACTAATAATCAGATAATTGTGGGACTATTCCTAGTCAGTGTACTTGAGTCCAGCCTTGTAGTTCACTTGAATAACTCCACCAGTTGTGTTAGTCACACATCCTGGCTCCACCGTGTAAGATATCTTTCCAGTGGCGAGATCAACTGCAGTGATTATGTGTAAGTGAGGCTGTGATCTCATCTCGGTGGGCAGCACTGGCACAGAGCTGTGACTTACTACAGCAGCCTTCATACGTCAGACCAGCATGTTGGGTCACTGCACAACACTGCTGGCCTGGGATCTATAATTAAATATTGACTGCCCCTTTGCAATGAAAACGCAATCAGTAACATTTATTGTTTGGCCAATACCTTCAAATGAACTGTGTGTGTGTCCTACTTTAAAATGGACAATGTGTGTGTCCTACTGCTTGAAATGTGGTCTATAGGTGTGATTAGTGTTGAGAACTAAACTCACATGTTTGGTCTCTCAATGTGTGTTTATTATTTGTTTTTTACATTTGACGAACAAATAAAACATACATGCCATTTCAATGTTGTTTTCTAGTGCCTAAAAGGCCAAATTTAAAGAAAGACGATATAGTCAAATTATCGATTTTGAGATTGACCAGATATGAAACACCTATTGAAGACCTCAATATTGAAGTCTTCAAAATACTCACATAGGACGCTACTGGACCATAAATGTAGTACATAACTACTAACTTACGACTAAAATGCCATTGTACAGATTTGGTCTCACTGTGTTTTGCCGACCAGACCGGGTTTATACAGTTTGGTCCAGACAATATGTCCAGAGCAAGAGAACCATGTATGAACCAATATATCCATGGTCCAGACCTGTGTGTCGCTGCTTCCAGGGCAGGATGTCCACGCCCGTGCGGCAGAAGGAGCGGTCCGTGTGGGCCTCGGTGCTGTACAGGACCTCCTGCAGCTGCTTGTCTCCTGGCTTCTGGGCCTTGACCCGTACCTAGAAGGACAGAAAGAAGGGCTTTGTATTACTCTTTATGATATTCATCTGAACTGCAGGTTGCTGTAATGCTTATTCCTCCATATATGTTAGGACTGACAAACTGGGTGCGCTTTTCAACATTTGTTTTCACAAAATATATTTTTGTGATGGAAGTTTTAATTTTTTAATTTTTTTATAAAGAATTGAGGAGAAAAAGGGTTAGACCCTTGCTGTATCTAACATGCTTATTCCTCAATATATGTGTGTATAGAATATCCATCCAAACAAAGTACGCTAGGTCTGGTCTTGGTCTTCCTCCATGACCACCCACCTCCAGCACAGTGATCTCCTTCTCCTTCAGCTTCCCCGCCTTGTTCTTCACCTGCGTCTTCTTAGTGTCCACCCACACCACCCGCTCCTTCACCTCCGACCTGCACACACACACACACGCGCGCACACACACAAACACGCGCGCGCGCACACACACACACACACACACACACACACACACACACACACACACACACACACCATGTGCACATATTCACAACATGATCTGGGGTCAAGTAACATACACTCTCTCTCTCACACACACACATACACAATGTGCACACATTCACAACATCCGGGCACGTGATCCGGGGTCAAGTAAAACACACACACACACACACACACTCACTCTCTCACACACACTCACTCTTTTTCTCTCTCACAACACACACTCTCCTTCTCTTTCGCTCTCTCTCTCTCTCTCACACACACACACACACACACACACACACACACACACACAATACACACACACAAATAGATGGGAGATTCCCTGGAGCCTATACTCACTCTTGGATGCCCAGGTCAGCCAGCGTGGTGTCCAGGAAGGGGAAGGACTGGTGGGCTGCATCCAGGTCCCTCTGCACCTCGATGGGCAGCGGCACCGACATGGGGATGTCCCACAACAGCTCGGAGCGGGACCCTTTACCGCTCGGCATGGGAGAGTCCCCGCCCATCTTCTCCCCCTCTTCCACAGGGCCGTTCGTCTTGTCCCCCGCTGCCATTTCTGTCGTTTGAAGTTGGAAGTGGAATTTTAAGGAAAAAGGATTGAATGCGTATTCTTCACCTCCTTTAGTTCCTTTGCTTTCCTTTTCCGGACAGTTCACCTCACTCTTTTTTTATATCTTCTTCTAGGTTTGCCACACCAGGTCTCCAAACAGTTTTTGCTCCAGTGAATCTCTTTATTCGTTTTTTTCTGTTGTAAATCAGAGCTCTGCCGTGCTCTGCTGTTCTCCTCTGAAGACAAAGGCGTCTATCTCTTTAAAGTGTGTGAGTCTGAGTGTGGATAGACCTGCTGGTGGCATTTATAGGCAGCCCGGTGGGAATGTGTATTATGTGTCGCCCGGGTGTGAAGATTATTACGCTGTCGGAAAGGCTTCCGAAATGTTGATGATGTTTGTATGGCAATCTTTTTTAAACATGCAGACGCAGAAAAAACGCTCAATAATATTAGTGTTATGGTTGTTGGATATTGACGTTAGTCTTCTGAGATTCATTTGTGTTAGGCATCTCTCATTAGAGTTACACCTGAAATACCCTACACAGGTACTATAAATGGGTCTGGCTGCAAGAGTTGAGGCAGTTCTAAGTTGGAGCTAAAGAGAGAATACATGTAGTTGTCTCTTCAGAAAAGCTCAGTTGTTGATGTTCTATGTGTTTAGTTGGAGCATTTCAGTCTTTCTATGTTGGATAGACTTAGTGGGCGGTCGGTTGTGGTGGATACATGGTATCTCCATTACCACCTTTTAGAACCCTTTTACCTGATAGTTCGATTCAGTTGTTGACCATGGTAGTGACACGGTATCTCCATGTCACCATGTAAGCAGTTTTTGCTTTGTGTTTGTCAGCGTCTCTATTTTGCAAGGTTCCAGTGAGTGACTTTTCTTTTGAGCCAAATGGCCCTAGTGTGGGATCCTAACAATTACTCATATAGCTTTAAGAGAAAGCTATCAAATCAGAAGCTCATAATCAATGATGTTCTGCTGCTAGTCTCTGTGTTGGTTCCACAGTGGAGGCTTCCTGATGTCAGTGAATGAGTTTCCATTGAGAGAAAGAACTATAGTCAATTATGAATCTGTGTAGAGGTAATATCTATGAGGTAATAGCTGACGTCTCCAATTGTGCTTGACCGCAGAAGCTAGAGTTCATGGTTAACACACACACACACACACACACACACACACACACACACACACACACACACACACACACACACACACACACACACACCAAACCCAGGGGACAGAATAATGAATCTTGGTAATGAATGTACGGACAGCCGTCAAATGCAACTCTTTGCTAGACCTTTAGGTTTTATTCACCTTCATTTATCTCCTTATCTGTCCCCTCTCTACACTGTCGTCGTCGGACAGTTCAGGTGAAGGTATTCTTTAATATATGTAAACCATTTGCAGCACCGCGCTACATTTTTCCGCATTTGAAAAATGTGCTGTGGTCAGAAATGCAAGACACGCGCTATAGTCAGCCTATACCACATGCACTAGTTAGATGGGATGGCGGGGGGGTGACTCCACTGTGTTCTTTATAAACTAAACATGCATTCTATACACGGCATGTCACATTTCATTGGAGGACACATTATATCATAGCATGTGGATATTAGCCTTTAGATCATCACCATAGATAAATAGTGATGTTTCTGCGTTGGTATGGAAACAAGCTGGGTGCGGTGTGGCTGCTGACTACAGTACTAGATTCACATGTGCTGTGTTAATAGAGAAGGTGGTTTTCATTCACCCATGGACCTTCCGATATTAGAAGAAAAGATCTGCACGACTTAATTGTTTGATCCCCTCTGTGTGTCTGTGCCATCTTCTGCTGCTCGCTGACAAGTAATATTTCAGATAACGTTAATACATATTACTATTAATTAATACTAATATTATTATGAATAATAATTAACATCCATTCTTGTTTTTTGTTTGTTCTTGACATTAAAATATAAACTAAGCAGTCGGTTAGATCTATATGAAGCCTGTGTTTAACAGAAGCACACTGTCATCGGTGTGCTGACAAGAGGCTTGCTTGACTGTGTGCTTGTAAACAGGGTGAAGTCATTCTAACCCGACCAGTTAAAATTAACTTAGCGCGGTAGTACATGAGGCCGTGACTCTGCTGTGACTGCCTTTACACGCAAGGCACTCACTCAAAAAGACCGGACCACAACTCACACACACACACACAAATACATACACACACACACACACACACACACACACAGATAGACACAGAAATAGATAGATACCCCTAACCTGACTCATTAAACAAGCACACACTTTATTTGTAAGGGATCACTGATGCATGGGATCAGGGTATTCTGCCAGCATAGCACAATGTCAACAGTCTGCTACTGTATAGTGGCCAGTAAGGGCCAGTAGAGACAAACTTCCTAAGGACTTTGAATAGTGTATGGTTGTATACGGTTATATAGTGCCTATATAATATAAGTATTACCTTTAATACATGCGTTGTACATAAAATTGATGTCAATTAGAAGATTAAGCAATATCCTTATGGCAATTATGTTTAATTATATATTTTGTAAAATAGCAACATATTAATTAAATAAAAAGTATAAAACACAAAGTTGTACACACAGTAATACATTTTTATGGCTCATACTTTAATGTTAATAAATATATAAATAGATTAAAATGGGTTAGAATTGTGTTTAAAAAGATGTGCTACACTAGTACAGGCAGCAATTGTATTTAAAACATTAAAACTACTGTCTGTCAGGATAAACTGTAAAGAATGTGTGTGTTTATGATGTATTATATTCATATTTAGGGTCGTACTTTGCGGTAAAAAGGTAAAGTATTTAGGTGTTAAAAATACTGTTTTAGACCCGTGTGTGTGTGTGTGTGTGTGCGGTTAGGGTTGGGTAATCATGATGGTACTGTAGGGCCCAGGCTGTTGTACCATTAGCTCCCTGAAAGACAGCAGCTCTGCAGATAGGACACAACACACATCACAACACACAACAGACATTAACATTATCTAACAAAGATTGTCCACCTTAATGGCCATTTGTTAAAACTTTAAAGCTAGGGTAGGCAATTTATTTTAGAAGCATCCTTTGTCATATTTGTTAGAATTCCCTTTACATCCCGACATCAATCGATAAATGAAATGCTCTGACAAAAAAAAGAAAACAATCTGGTATCAGTGGCTGTCGCAGGCCTGTAATCCTGTCCAATCATTTCATTCAGCCCAAATGAAATGATTGGATGATCTACCTGTCTGTCTACCTACCTACCCGGCTACCTGCATGCACTCGGCCCGTGCACTCATTGCGCATAACTGGAGACTTCCACAAGGCTAGGCAGACCCAATGCTAAAGCTAGCGAGCTAGTCATGTGTTTTGTGGGAGTGGCTTCGGAGGGAGGCCTGAAGGGAGGCTTTGGGATTTTGTGGTTGGATACTTTCAAAATCTAGCTTACTTTGGCTGGTTTCTCCAAATTGCCTACTCTAGATTTAAAATGACCACCAACAAGGAAGTAAAGTTTAAAGAAGTTACTTGTCAGCATAATAAGTTCAGGATTTTCTTTGGCTTCACTTGGTGCCAAAGCTCTTTTGAGATTGGTTCTGAAAAGCACTGGCTCAGTTCAGGTCACATTGTTTAAATTTAAATGTTCCTTCTCATTTCCTTCTCTCAGACAGATGTTGTGCCGAAAGTCCTAGAAGTCAGAGCCGATAGAATACTAATCTATCACAGAACTTGATGCACTATCTCACCTAGGAGTCTGGAGAAAGTGTGAGCTGCGTTGCTGCGGTTGGCCTCCGGGGGCAGCAGAGTGTCGAAGGTCACCTGACCAAACCTCTGGAGAAGGTAGGACACCAGTCTGCAGGAGAAGACAGCGTGAGAGAAGAGATGGGTCACCAGGAAGCCAGATGGTGATAATGTAAAACCTAAACCGCTTTGAATTCAGCAATTTTATTTTAAGAGTTAACGCGTTTCAGAGCAAGTAACAGCAAAACCCCGGGTAAACAAACAGGCTGCTGTAACCGATCCTGATTGCTTCTCAAATAAATACTTTGCTGCTTTTCCTCCTTATTCTTTGTGCTCTGTGTGTGTGTGTGTGTTAGTGTGTATGTGTGTGTGTGTGTGTTTGTGTGCTAACCTGAGCAGGCCGGGAGCAGAGAGGTCCCTGCTGAGGTCCCCTGCGTGTGTGTGTGTGTGTGTGTTAGCGTGTGCCAACCTGAGCAGGTCTGGAGAAGAGAGGTCCCTGCTCTGTGCGTGTGTGTGCAGCAGCTCAGGCATCTCCACGTGCTCCTCAGCTATTGGCTGCATCAAGCCCTGCACTTCCCCCTGGGGAGACCTGGAGAGACCAGCCACACACAAGACGACTATTGGCCTTTTTTTCACATAGTAACAGCTCAACTCGACTCTACTCAACTCTACTAGCTTTTGGTACCAGGTACTTAATTTTCCACTGCAGATAGCACCTGCAGAAAGTACCCTGTCAATGTCAAGGCGCATGAAACTGCCGTGTTTTCATCTTCAACGTGACACACACAGGAACAAAGGAGGTGGTCGTAGGAATGGTGGTCTTGATTCTCTGTATGTGGTAGCCATTGTGGATTACCGACCGGCTATTTAAAAAATGCCGGGTTTCTGCAGGATGTCCCGTGTCGCACAATGATGACACAGTGAAGCAATGATGGCTCTAGTGACAATTCTCTTTGACCAATCAGTAGTCTGCAGAGTTTTCACATCACCTTCAGCTCGCTTGGTACCTCGACGGCGGTGGAACCAAAAATAGGTAACAGGTACCAGGTACACATCCACAACTTTTTCCCCGATGGAAAACCAAGAAAGGGAAGTAGAGTAAAGTCAAGTTCAGCCGGTACCATGCGGTGGAAACGAGCCATATGAGGTATAATGATGGGCAATCTACAAACACATGCACACACATACTCTCTCTCTCGCTGCTTGGATCTTTCTATTCCCTCTCTCTCTCTCTCGCTCTCTCAGACAGATGTCTCTCTTCCTAACAGTGTTTGTGTGTTTGTGTGTGTGTGTGTGTGTGTGAGCGACTCACCATCTGCTCGCCGGAGTGACGATGTCACTGTGAGATTTATCCCCTCTGGAAACATCCAGGAGGACATCTGACGCAGCTGTTGAGGCACAACGTAACAAGACATGAAGACATGAAGACTTCCGTCTATAAACATCACCGTAAACTGTCTTTCATCACACGCCGTAAGAGGAAATATCCCGGGATGCCAGGTATTATGAATTATACATGTTAAAGTGTAAGTGAACCCCCTGTTTCGGTTCGAATTCGAACACTGAGATAAAAAGAAAAGAGACGGGCACTCGGAGCAGAGTGGAATGATCACAAACTGGTTAGCGGAGATCGGTAAAAACACAGCATTTTAAGTTTTCTTTTCTGAATGGCATAGACTATTATGTTCAAGATCATAGAAGACACACTAACACTTTTCAAACGAAATAAATGCAATTTTGGGTTCACTGCACGTTAAGTAAAATGCCTTCTTTCTACAGAGATTAGAGCACACAACACAAGACAACACTTAGGTTACTGTGTAGAGACCTACATGAGGCATCTGTGAGCTGGAACCCAGGCTCCACCGAGTGTCTTGGGATCTGAGAGAGAAAGAGAGAGGGAGAAAGAGCAAGCGAGAGAGACAGAGAGAGAGAGGGAAAGGGAGAGAAAGGGAGGGAGAGGGAGAGGGAGAGGGAGAGGGAGAGGGAGAGGGAGAGGGAGAGGGAGAGAGGATTGCCAGAAACAAGCAGTTATGTGAGAATGCTCCAAGATACATGCATGACCATATTGACATCAAAAGGCTCTGATGATGTCATGAATTACAGCAGATAAATCAAACTCTGGCAATTTGGCCTTTTGCTAAACAATTGTCAAGGATCCATAAATAATCCATCAAATTGGATTCATGTAGTTTAATTTAAAATAAAGAGTACCACAGAGCCACTGGTTTATAGGGGTTTGGCCCCCTCTGTAGGCCAGAACAGTGATCTCCGCTCCAGCTGAAGGCAATTTACTGAAGGTCATCTCTCATTTCCTAGACTTGAATTCTTAGGCTTTATACCATGTAGATCAGACCGGGCATAGAAAGACCCACAGTACTGTACCTCTCTGAAGCTACTCTCCCTTCTCCTCCTCAGTGTTTCCCTGTCCTGCTCAGAACCCATAATCTCTTCCTCTTCCTTCTCCTCCTCTTCACCTCCCACCATGCCGTTGTGTCCGGAATGAGGCAGGGTGACAAGATGGGAGCCTTGTTTCCATAGTGACAGGAGATCAGGGTGGTACAGAGCTGCAACACAAAGACACATTCAAATGATCATTATCGTTTTCCATGTTGATAGACAGAAACTATCGGAAGTTGCAACTTCATATATATAATGATAATCTGTAGGTGGCACTGACCACTAGAGGGAGTGCTGAAGAGCTGAGCAGGATTGGCAGCCTTGGCCAGGGAGTGGACCTGCAGCAACACCTCGGCCTGAGGATGAATGGAGAGAATTAGGATGGATGGCACAACACGAGTGCTCTTCTGCTCTATTGATTTTACACAGAGGAATAATCAGCAGAGACAGAAAGAAAGACAGAGACAGAAACTGAAGCGTGCAGGAAAGATTGTGGCTGACCCCTCCCACCCCGGCAACAATCTCTTTGAGCCACTCCCCTCTGGCAGGAGGCTGAGGTCCATCAGGACCAAAACCTCTCGTCACAAGGACAGTTTTTTCCCCTCCGCCACTAGCCTTATTAACAAGGCCCGGAAACCACCCTGACTCTCTCCACACCCCACCCCTGGCTCTACATGCCACTGTACTTAAATCTGCTCTTGTACATCTAAATTGTGTGTATATATTTATACATATATTTATACTTATTTTGTTTGTTCTGTTTAATGTGCAGTAGAGAACGTGACGTGCACATACATCACCAAGACAAATTCCTTGTATGTTTAAAAAGCGTACTTGGCAATAAAGCTTTTCTGATTCTGATTCTGAAAGAATGAAAAGGAAGGAAGAAAGAGAAAGTAGAAAGAGAATGGAAGAAAGAAATGGGTTTGCTGCCAATGGGTTTACAATCTGTGAGCTTGGCGTCGGATCTTAACTAACTTGCAGCAGACACTTTGATTGCAGATCTCATTAAGCAAAATCAATGGGTCGGTATCTCAGCAATGCTCTATGGTGTAATGTGTGTGTGTGTGTATGTGTGTTGCAAATCAAAAGATGAAAAACTGTATCTGGATGACCTATTAATTGGTTGAGAGCAAGTGCATCTCCGCAGCAGGTTCAGTGTCTTTCTATATGAATGTGTGTATGCCCTTGTGTGTGTGTGTGTGTGTGTGTGTGTGTGTGTGTGTGTGTGTGTGTGCGTGTGTGTGTGTGTGTGAACAGCTGTACCGGGCTTAGGGTCTCAGCTTGCAGGTTCTCTAGCTGTCTTCTCATGGCCTCCTCAGAGATCTGGACCTCTGGGTCTGCAAAGACCAGCTGACGCCTGCGGCCTCCTACACCACTGCCGCATCTCCCCCTGCGTGGAGGAGCATTCACCTGGGGGGGTGGGGGGGAGTCAACTTTGTTAGATGGATACAAACTATGTGATGACTCACCGTTAACGTAGGATGAGAAATTGTCAACGGTAACGCTACAGGTAACAAAGGTGCTAGCCTAAAAGACGACACACTTAAACCACAACCATAATTCAATCTCCACGTTGTGTTTCTGAAAATGTATGGATACATGGATCATGGATATGAAACCACAATCCCCAGCATGCACCTCTCCACTGGTGGAGCTCTCCGCCGCTCGGTCCGTCCCCTTCTCAGACCCCCTCCCTCTCCCTGAGGAGCCCTCTGGAGGAACATCCACCACAGCAGAGGATGGGGGGGTCATCTCCCTGGAAATGGTCGCCAGGGGAACGGCAACGGGCTGACCCGTCTCCTCGTCTAGGATCCACAAATAGTCTGTGTCTTTCCGCAGGACCGTCTCTTTCAACCTGGAGATGCACGTACGTGCACGCACACGCGCACAAACACACGCACGCACACACACACACACACACACACACACACACACACCTTTAATATTTTGTTTTCAAGTATGTGCTGTGAACATTCTCAGATGAAACTGAAGTTGAATCGCAACGAATGTGCACACTGTGAGTGAACCCAACTGTGGTGCTCGGCAAAATAGCGACAGCGCTCACACGGGCATTGTGTTGGCGTGGCGGCAATCAGTTCACTTGGCGGTGGGCTCAGAGAGCAGCAGACCTACGCTGACAGACAGTACCTGGGGACTGGCGGGCCTGGCATGGACTGGCTTAGCGGTGTGATGTTTGCCTGAAGTTGCAGACCGAGTTCCAAACTCTGCCCGTCTACAGCATGCAAATGTGTTTCTATCTGTCTCATCAACATGCAGAGATACCCGTCGTGTTTTTTTTGCCTTGAGCATCACCACTTTCTGTTCACGTTGTTTCGCTTTGTTTCACGGATAGGATGCAACTCAAGAGGAAAACAATTTCACCTCAGCACAATTTGATTTTAAACAGACGCAGCGATGGGAGTGCCATGAATGTAGTCATGGTTTCTGGACTGCTGTGTGTGTGTGTGTGTGTGTGTGTGTGTGTGAGGTTTACTGGTCGATAGAGATCCTGGCTCCCTCCAAATCCAGAGTTGCCTCCCTCTCCCTCTCCTGCTCCTCTACTGCTTTCAATACACATACACAAACGCACAAATAAACAACAGTAAATCCATTCAGGGAAGATTATGGATTTGTTGCTTTTTTTTAAGAACGTAATTATAAAGCATAAAGCATAAAGCATAAAGCAAAGAACAGCATTCGATAGTTACAGTTGAAAGTATCTTGTGACCATTTTATTATCTTGATAATGAATGAATTTATCAAATATAAACACACACACACGCATACACACACACATGCAGATGTACAAAAAACACCCATACCTTCACAAAACTGATCCTGTTGGTCCATTAGCAGATCCAGCTCCTTGGATGTGGCCTCAGGCAGCTCAGCTCCTTCAAAACACTGACCCAGAGAGAAGGATCCTCAGACAGGCGCTACCAGGTGCGTGAGTGTGTGCGTGGGTGTGAGAATCACTAAAACATTAAAAAAATCAAAGAACCATTGTTTCTTCTCCCTTCAGGAGAATAGGAAGTAGGATAGGGTAGAAGCTTGTGGCGTTCGACTCCCAGCCAAAAGGTACTGGGTGCGATCTCCATGTTTACAGGTATATTACCTGTAGCCATCCTTGAGCAAGATACCCAACGACCCTGCCTGCTCCTTAACGACATGTATCTCAAGTCACATCAAGTTGCTTTGCACAAAAGGCGTCTGCGTAATGACTCAATACTTCAAGCAAGTGGACAGAGTAAGAGGAGTAGAAATGGGATTTTCATATCGCACCTAAACACCATGTTGTGGTGTTTCCGTGATTCAGTTAACAGGGATCCTATCTGGGATGGATTTAGTCTAGCGGTGACAGACAGACGGGGAGTTAATGACGTGCGGCAGCAATCTCTGTATTCGCAGAAGACAGAGCGCTACTGCTTTACACTGTCAGGTGCTGCTGCTGCAAGGGCCCTCAAGTCAAGTCTGGCTCTTTTTTAAATGCCTGATGGATTTAATGTGTTTGGTCTGTCTAGGTTCCCTAATTCAATGCTCCTAGGCTATTTGAGCAGCTTTCTCATCCAATGGCCCCTGTTAATGTGTGGCTTTAGAGACACCTTGCATCGCCCCCGGATGAAAGCCATCTCCTTTTTATTTTATGCCTGGGACTTTTATCTGCATTTCCATTGGCTTGGGTGTCCAACCACTGGACAGAACACACAAGTACACTGTGTGAGTGCTGGGGCACATATTTATATATTCATAAAAATGCCGTAAGGCTCAAAGTGCTACACCCTGGGTTGGTTCCTAACTGTAGATCTTAATACTTCATATACTAACTACTAGCTAATAGTACTACATTATAAGTTTGGCTGCTAGTACTACATTCTAACTAGTTTCTAGTACTACAAGGTAACTATTACAAGATACCTTTGGCCCCAAATATGACATCCTGGGTCGGTTCCTAACTGTAGCCCCTAGTATTACATCCTGGGTCGGTTCCTAACTGTAGCCCCTAGTATTACATCCTGGGTCGGTTCCTAACTATAGCCCTAGTATGACATCCTGGGTCGGTTCCAAACTACAGCTCCTAGCACTGCATCCCGGTTTGGCTCCTCCAACTGTGTCTGTCCTACCTCAGCAGCGTGGATGCCAAGCTGCTCCTTCTCTCTCAGAGTGATTACAGCCGCAGGCGAGCTGAAACCTAGATTCAGGTCCCAGAGATAAGCAGCATTAAAACGTCAGACGAGCTACAATTTAGGCGATGGAGCCTGACCAATGTTGTACAGGAAGTGACAAGGTGGTTGGGTTACTATCAATTCTAAATGTAAATAAAACCTGTGATTCATTACGCAGCAATTGTTATTTTATTTTTTTGCATTTACCATTATTTATTAGGGATTAAGTCCACAAAAGCAATACATATAAACATGATGATGATTATAGAGTTAAAATGCACAAGTAAAGCTTACCATTGGGTGTGATGTGAGGACTGGCCACCAGGGAGTGCTGTGAGGCAGTGGCCTGAGTCAGCATTTTAGGCTGGAAATACACAGGACAAACTGAACTAAATACAAATACTAATTATTGGGTACCGTGTGGACATTTTACTATACTATGTAGGCTGTTTTGTTTAATTTATTTATATATTAGGTCAGTCTGGTCTTTCAATCACATGGTTATGCCCTTCGGGAGGAGAGATTGGCATTTCTTTAACTAAAGAAATGCTATTTGTTATGCAAAACATTGAAGAATGGAGACATAGTACAAAATGCAATCCTTGTCCAACCTTCTTACTTCACCCAAGGCAAATATTGGCTGTTTTTACACGGGTGACGAGGCGAAGGGGCTCATGTCTGTCACTCTGTCCAACTTTAGGTGAACAACACATATAGGTGTTGTTAACAAACACTAATAGTTTGTCCATATTTTACTTTTTAAATGTTTTTCTGTATTTCTATTTATGTATCTGTAGTATCATGGGGTCAATTATTGGTAGCAATCTTAATTTTGACTTGACGGACTCAGACAGGGCAGTAATTCTACTAATATATCCAATAAGGAACTTGAAACTGAGCCCCAATTTACACTCCTATTTGCTATTTTACCACAGTCAAATAGAATACATTTGTTCTAGTACTATTACTATACATTAGTGATACTCACTCGTAGAACTACCAAAATTGTCAATTTAACCAATACACTGTGATACACATATTAGTACTAGAAATGGTTGAAGTTTACTAAATAAATAACACACATCCATTCTCAGCACAACATATGTAAATGCTAATACCCACTAACCCAATATATGGCCATGAGTACATTTTTATACATTATTAATATAATGGCTTGGCAATTGCACAGTAATGTAACGTACAATTTAAAACTAAAGGTTTTAAAAACCAAACAGTTGAGGTAATAGTAGTGTAATAATAGTAGTATTAGTGGTATTATTATTATTAGTAGTAGTAGTTGTAGTAGTAGTAGTAGTATAAATGGTATTAGTACTGTGTGAGCCTTCCAAGTGTGAGCATTCTATGTTTCCCCCCCACAACCGCCTTATTTGATCTAGGTCTGATCGTAAAGAAGCATATATCATCAGGCCTATAGAGCCTGTACGCTTTACGCATACTCACTAAATGTAAAATGTGTTTAATGTCATGAGGGCTATACAATATTGGTAATTAGTTACACGTTAGTGTATTTTACCTGCTGTATCTGGTAGGGACTGGGCAGCTGGTACTACTATGTGTGTTTTGTTCACATATTAGTGTTACTGTGTACCTGCTGTATCTTGTTGGGACTGGGCAGCAGGTATAAACTATGTGTGTTGTTCACATGTTAGTGTACCTGCTGTATCTTGTAGGGACTGGGCAGCTGGTCTGCCCGCATCAGACCAAAGAAAGGGTCCTGAGCTCCCTCTGCCTCCTCCATCAGAAACAGGTTGTCAGGCACATCCAGAGTCACTCTGACGGCCAGGGACATAGGATAAAAACCAAAGTAATCCAATGTGAGGACTCTTATCTGCTGTCTTTATTTATGACTCAACCAGACAGGTTGCCTCAAGGGGCTATGTTACGCAAGGAAAGAGCAGAAGTAGCAAGATATGTTGCACAAATATATCTGTTAAATACAGTTATGAGCAGAGTGCAACATTACATCAACGTAGATCATTGAACAGCTTCCCTTCAGTTAAAGTGCAGAGCCTTGCTTCAGAACAAGTGTGTCCCTAAGGTAGGGGTTGTGGAAGCACATAGTGTGTTTGGCACTTTTATGGGATATCTAAACAATGGTGTGTGAGTGTGTCTGTTTGTGTGTGTGTGCGCGTGTGTATGTGTAGGTTTGTGCGTGTGTCTGTGTATGTGTTCATGGCCTCACATGTGTAAGCACACCTGAAAAAATATCACCATTTGTGGAGCCTTGTTGGAGGTGAACAATGACATGCAACTGAAGCTCTTTTTTTTTTGTCGTAAGATGATCATCCAAAATCTGACATTGATGATCTAATTAACAGTGAGTAGTGTAATGCCGGTATGGTTGTGTCATTATTATTATATATATTTTTAAACCTGTCAAGCTCGGCGATATCGATGCGGTTCCATGGCGCGGGTCGGAGCAGGCGCTCCACGATCTGCTGCGAGTCCTCTGGAAAACACAACACACGCTGATGTCTACACACACACACACACACACACACACTGAGGAGGACCTCATGAGTGTATCTGTGTTTCATTGAAACAGACCTACGCTGACACGCTGATGTGTGTGTTACTGATGATAACAGCAGTAGCGTGTCCTCTGAAGCTGGGTGGGTATCAGCCATGATGACGCGATGTGATTTCATGTGATGTGACGTGCGTTATGATAAAGGCTTGATGCATGATCTCATGACCCTCGCTCGCCCTCTCTCTCTTTGTGAAGAGGCGGTTCAAGGGCAGAATACATTATATTAACATAATTTACAATGTACATGATGCGTACATCCACAAGTAGATGTTTTGGTTACCCTTTTCTTTGCACGTGATTCCCACACTTGTTGTTCTCCTAGCATTGCATGAGTTATTGCTATATTTATTTCAGATATTTGTTACCATGTTCATGTTTTTTTTGGATAAACCTCGTGGTTTTTATTAAACAGACTTCATTTTTGCGTACTAATCCCGTCAATAACTACTTCAACGTCTACACAACATTGAGTGGCGAGCCTATTTGTTTTTGCACCATTTTATCTGATATGACAAGAGTAGGGTAAAGAATAAAGAGTTCAGATAAACAGATCAATGTAAGCAGATATGTCAATAATGTAGGCATTTACAATACTAGCCTGACATGCTTGATTTTTTTTAAGAATTACCAGCCTATTCAGCTGAAAAAAAATCCAATGCTGTATGAATCAACAGCTACTTAACCTTCTGGCTAAAAAACAAATTTTCTATTTACTCACAGTGACTTGTATTGTCTTGTTCAGTCTGTGACCTTTAACAATGGGTGATGGCTGAATTCCATAGACGTCCTTATCAATGCCAGTCTAAAATACGCCAGGGTTTCTCAACAATGTGTTTAATCACTTTGGTCTGTATGATTTGTTCGTAAGTCCATAATTAGGATTTAACAACACAATTGATTCGCTGGACGTCATCATAATTCTGTTGGTGAATGTTGTGACAATAGGCAGACTTTGTCTTAAGCTACTTGGCATTCATAGCGCTCCCCTTCTGTCCAAAACAGCGTTTGTGTGATTCATTTCCCATCTTGTCCATGACAAAGCCCATTTGTCAGATGACCACCGCAAAAAAACTAAAGCAAACAAGGGTGCAGACAGAGCTAGTCTGAAATGGACCTGAGAGGTCGTGTCCATGCTGTGAAATGGAGCCAGCTGGAAGGCTAAGGTGTAGAGAATGACAGGAATCTGTTGATATGGAATCATTGTCAAAGCAGTCATTGTCAAAGCAATCCATGTCTTTATTTGTTTATTTATTTGTGGTGTGTGTGCTGACATGCTGGATATGGCCTTCATTGATTGCATTCTATCCCATAATAATTTGTCAACAGCAGGGAAATTATGTTCTTGTCAGTGTGACTGAGACACTGGCTCCACCCTCCCCCACACCCTTCAACATCTAATGTTGTCATCATCTGAGGCCCGTTATGAATTTTCATATTTTTCCTAGTATCCTATAGAGCAGTTAACTATCTGCAGTTAACTGCTACAGTCAACTGTAGCACCCACCCACACATGCACAGGTACACACACACGCACATACATATACACACACACACACACACACACACACACACACACACACATACACAGCCCCCTATATGTCCCTGCACTTGTCTTGTCCTTCACTGTCGTTCATCCCCCTAGAGCTCCACATCCCGACCGTCCACACCCCTGAGGCGGTCGGCTCGAGACAGGCCGTGAGAGAAGCTAGCTCGCCTCTATTGATCTCACGGTCATAGATTGGGGGAAATATAAAGTGTGTAACTACTCCCTGCTACCACCACCACTTCCATCAACAGCATGAACAAAAACCTCTTTCTCCTCTCTAGTCAATCTCTCATCTCTTCACTTCTTTAACAAATAAGACTTTTTCAAAAGTGCTATAGGTAAGATTTGAGAGTTGTAAAGGGAGAGGGAGCAGAAAAGAGTGGAAGATTTAGAAACTACAACATTCCACCCTCTCTGCTCTCTCCTCCCTGCGTTTCTCCGTGTTGCATTCTTGAACCTGTGATTCACAGGCAAGATGGATTCCCTGAACCAATCAGGGAAGAGATGGTAAGAAATTAGCCGGGAGCGGTTTAAAATCTAAACAGGCTCATACAGAGGCAGTCAACTCGAAACAGATATTCTCAGTGTATTTCACTCACTTATAGCTAACACATTACACTGGGGGAAAAAAATAGCTCTTCAATCTTACCTACAGCACCTTCAATCCCAAATGGGAAATGAGGGTCCTATTATTTATGTTATGTTTTAAATACATCCCATCTTTATGGGACACATACGTGGCCTAACGTTACTCACTCACCTAAGAGAAAGCGGCATTGCTTGTGATAGACGACCACCACTCCGTACTGTAGCTGAGAGGACAGGTAGAGCGAGAACCTGGGTTTCGGCAGGTTAGGGTTCGGAGGAGGAACACGGACCAGCACATAGTCCATGATGTCCTGGCTAAAACAACAAGAAGCAAACATGACGTGACCATTTTGGTGGGGGATTCCAATTTATGCCTTGAACCGGACAGGCATAGTTGTGAACTTACCGTTGTGTGAGTGACTACCCAGTAACGATGGGCCAATATTTTAAATGATACAAAAACGAATAATTAATGAATAATGAATGCAATGCAAAGCTGGTCGACACATATTGAATCATATCATGTGTGTCTTATGAATAAAATAAAAAAGGACATTCATCCATACATCCATCACGCTGCCTTAGCAAGATATGTCTTGGGTTATCTTACCATGTTCGTCCCACATTCACCTTCAAGAGTTCTCTGCGATTCACCTTGATGCCTTTGGTGGCGGCCAACCTAAACATCATCACACGTTTTAAAATGCTGTAATACTGTGTTCCAACGCGATTGTAGCCTATGTTTTCTTGTTTAACATCTTTTTTTTATTACATGAAAAGCTTTATATCTTGTTGTTTTTAAACAACGAACAGGCGGCTAGCTAAACAGACATCCACTCACCAAATTGTTGAAAAACACCCAGTGTGTCGATGAAGGACATTTGGATAGTAAAACATTTTCTTTGATTATCGGCGTAAGCTGAAAATTGTTGTACAATACAACTATCGCTGTGTAATTATTTGGTTGCTTTTTGAATATGTTGACTTTTTTTATTTGGCGCTCCAGATTTCCCGCCGCCAATCCACTTTCGCGCGTAAACGATAGACTATAACATGGTGTAAACAGGGTTGATGAAAGGGCAGATGGTATTTTCAATCGCATGGCCAGTTAGTTCATAATACATAAATGATGTTGGCTATGTACTAAATCGATGGGAAACAAATACCACAATATGTATTTATTATATCCCATCTGTTGTTTGCTTCAATTATGAACTTGTAGTGATTGTTTAACTAATGGCGAGTGTCTATAAAATACGCTCACTTCTGGAATAAGTTGAGGATTTTGGAAGAAACCATGTGTAGGAATCATCAAGACAGCGAGTGACGTGATACGGGAAGTAGTGAATGATATGCCACGCCTCTCTGCGCGAGGTGGGGGACCGCGAGTCAGCGGCAGATTGAAGCTTTCAGAAGAAGCTCGCAGGACGTGTGTTGGTCCACTCGGCTCGTCTGGACAGAGAAGGTCCTTCAAAATGGCATACCACAGTCCTTATAGAGCAGCTCCGCAAATCAACGCCCCACCGGACCAAGGTTTTCTGTGGAATATCTTCCAGAGGTGAGTGTAAAGACGGTGTTTCCTCACTACTACTCACGCTAGGGAAACTGTTGTGCTGCCGTAGTGTAGGAACGCAAAAATGAATACTAGGGTTGTGGTTTTTTACTGCGTCGAACAGTGGAGTTCGACTTCAGCGATTTCAAGGTGTACATGCCTCCCCCTTGTTCACGTGTCCCCAAGTTTGCCAGTCGAATTGGAATATATCGACCGATTGATTGCGGGGTGAGGTCGGAGACATGGGCGATTTCCCCGATCGCCCCTGGTTTCCTATACTGTAGCTTCCTGGAATTAGTGAAAGACTACTTGGACTTAACGTAGACATTAGGTAAACCATCCCGCCTGCTTGGTCATGCAGTGGGGTGATTAGTTCCAACCAGTGTAGCTCAAATCTGCTGTTTGATTCACTCACTAATTATAGCCAAACTGACTGCAATGGCATCCACGTCATCAAACTCATTGTCATTATAATTTCCATATTATTATTCTTTCGTAGGAGGCAGGGGACGGAGGCTGACGCCGATGTCAGCTGATTGGTTTTCAGTTGTTGTTTTTTTAACAGAAGTAGTTGGACGTGTGTCAGTAACTGCTGGTGAGAAGGTCATATAGTACAGCCAGCATGTCTATAGTATGTGATGGTATGCTATGGAATTATGTAATACTGCAGAGGATTGCTTCGTAGTGCTCTGCTTTCTTACAACATTGGGATGCTGCGGGCATTGCAGGACCAGAGACGCCTTACAAATTATTTATGAGGCGTGCGGAGAAAAAAGAAAAAGAAAAAAGAAACCCATTGAGAACCTCAGGGTCTTGCCATATGTCTCTCCCGCTGAGTCAAGTGCTGGGGAGACCCGGCCTTGCTCGGTGTCTTCTTTGGGTTTATGGCTTAATTTTCACCGACACTCATTTTCCCCCTTTCACTCTCCATTCCTAGAGCGATACACACCACTCCCTTGGGAGTTCACGGACACCGATGCCTCATAAAAACACCCAGTCCTCCGCTCAGCCCTTCATCCGCATTCTGCTCGCGCGTTTGAGTACGCAATTTGGCACAGGAGCGCTGGAATTCCCTCGGTCATGTGACATTAGAGCATGGGGTCATTAGTGCGTGGTCAAAGTCCTGGCTTTTCCCTCCCGCTCGATCTCTCTATCTCACACAAGGCAACCAGGGACAGCATATGACTCACCGACGTACAGCAAATGACTCACCTATGTTCCGTGCTATAAGAAATCCATGCCATTCGTTTTGAGTCATGCATGGGGTTATTATTTTTTCTTCCTACCTTCCTCACTGGCCTATTCATTAGCCCAATGTTCTTCCATTTGTAGTGGACAGAATATGCATACTACACTACCTCCTATTCGTCGACATGGTATTGTGTAGTTCTATATGTGTGGACCGTAAGCTGTCATTTCTATATAGATGTATGTATTATGTTGAAAAGACCATGGGAATTACGTTTCTTGAACACACTTTGTGATGAATGACAATGGCATGACAAGAATGACCTGCCAACAATGGTGTCATACCCAGTAGTAAACCAAATGTCAAAAATAGCATGCATAATACAGCAGCTTTGAGAAATCAACCACACAGATAAACATACAACTTATGGAACAGCTATTGGAACAGTGTGTACAGTGCAACACATTTGTTTCTTTTTTTATTATATTCTTGAAATATGGATGAGATTGGAACGATTTATGGGTGATTCAAATACTGGGAGCGACTTGGAAGGGATTCATGCATGTTAGACGCATAGAAATATACACCAGAGAAGTGGCTGCCTCCTGTGAAGTACACCCCTGGAGTAGACCTACTGGGCTGGGAAACCCCATATTTCTTTTCCATGATCCATGGTGTCACAGCCTCTCTGAAAACAAAGAAAAGTTGTGTGGAAAACGAGCTCATGGTTCAGTTCCGCCTCCAAAGCGATTTCTTCAGCGGAAACTTTGAATCGCAGGGAAATTAGTGAAAAAACGACCACTGTTACCAAAGCATTCGCCGGGCCTGTTTCTGCTACAAATGTACAAGATGCATCTTTTTGACAACAGTGGGCCAACACCGGCAGATGGTGGCGGTTTATGCTTCAGGCCGAGCTCCAACCATAATGATTCACTTTCTTCTCACAGTCTTTTATTATAAAAAAATGTAAGTGTAAAAAACCGGCAAGGTTAGTTTACTTGGGGGAGCGTTACAGACTGAGGTTGCAAGCGAGTGAATGAATGTGCAAGTGAGCGGGGGGTGGGGTGGTGGTGGTGGAAAAAGGAGAACGCCTTCACATGCATGCAGGCACAGAGCAGGCTCAGAGTCAATCCATCTTTTTTTTGTTTGGTCAAGGTTGGGCCCCCCTTACCCACACTGCCTACCCTATTAACCTCCCCACGCCTCCCCTCCAATGCCACAAAGCTATCCTTTTTATAGAAGCGTCGCTCCTCCCAGCACCGATCCCAAGGAATACCGGCTTATTTATCTTCCTTGGATTCTTTCCCACATTTTATTTAGGTAAGGGTGAGGGAGGGAGGGGGGGGGGGGGGGGTGGAGCTGCGATCAGTACCAGGAAGAGGGGAAAGAGGGTGGTTAACAACAGACACATGCATAGGTGATGGCGAGAAAAAACGCGCCACACACAGCTCTCGGGATTCAAACCCACACCCGTGTCGGTGCTTGGGTCGCCACAAAATAGTTGTATTTGTTTTTGGTGTGATTTTCTGTCTTTCTGTGACTCCGACTCGTTCTCACAAGGGGCCAGGTTGGCCAAGTGAGCGTTGCTAAGGAACCACTGAGTCACTGGCCACATTTCATAAACTGCCGGGGGTGTTTTAGATGACCGCCCACTTCCTACTTGTGTCCCTGACATCAAGACGTCAGAGGATGACGGATTACAAGTTAGGTCCTTTTTATAAGGCAAAAATCCATTCACTCGCATGGAAAAGAAAAATGGATGTGGAAAAAGTGGATTTTATGGTTAAAAAGCTTGTTAGGAGGCTTCTAGGCCACTATATTAATTAGCCTAGATTTTAAAACCAAGGCGCAATGTGTAATCTTTCATTGATTTTAATTGGGTGGTTTTGAATGCTTCTTTAGAGGGCATTTTTCTAAAAACAGTCCGGCGCCCTTAGGTTTTATGGATCTTGTTTTCCAAGGTGTGATGGAGTCAGCGCCAGGGTCCTGAAATCCAAAATCCTCTCCTCCCTATAAAGTAGATGACGACATCACTCCACCCTAGCCTGCTCTAATGGAGTCCATTTCTACCTCTGTCTGTGTGTCTATCTCCGGTCTATTCTTTTTTTATTTTTTTTGTCTGGCGCCCCTTCCCACTGCAATAAATTATTTATTTAACGTAACATTTTGCATTTTGCACCAAACCACCATTGCTAAGGTTTATCGTATGGATCTCCACCTTTGTTGCATCTTACAGACACACACACATGCACACACACGAAGAGTGCCAGCTACACGGGCAGTTCTGCGTGTCACTGATTTTCATTCATTCATAATGGGCTGTTAACGCTTACAAGGGTCAGGCGGTATAGGATTTCTCTTTGGCACGTGCAGACGTCCACACGCATTGTGTGTGTATGTATGCTGTCATTGTGGCCGTATCTAATCTTTTTTTTCCCCCCTCCCTTAGGGTGGACAAGGACAGGAGCGGAGTGATATCGGACTCTGAGCTTCAGCAGGCCTTATCAAATGGTAATCAACGTTACCTCCCCCTTCTCCACCCCTCTCACTTTACGCCTTTGCTTTGGTTGTTTCTGTCTAACCTTCTCCTTCCATTGTTCCATCTCACTGCCGTTCTCTCTGTCTCTGTCTCCCTCATGTTCTTTCTCTGTCTCCCTCTCTTTCTGTCTTGACCTCTGTCCTCAACAGCCCCTCCATTTTTTTTTTGCATTGTCTCTACAACGTTATGATCTGCTGTTCCACTAACTTATGCAGGCTTTAAAGAGCCAGTGAATCCACTGTTTCAGCTGGAATTCGAACACTGTGAGATTCAGAAAAATGTGTTTTGGGCTGAGAGTTCTATGAAGGAGGGTGGATCGTGTTATGACCCACGGCAACTTTGTGATACTTTTTTAGTACCGTTGTTGTGTATAAGCGATATAGTGAGCGATGTTGAATATGAAATGTGCCAGTCACCGTGGCGTTATACTGAGAAGCTTAACCCTCACTCGCGGATATCAAAATAAACAGCTTTCCAGGACAAGCTCCACACATCCACACATCCACATTCCCCTACACTGTGGCGTTATACTATAAGTGTCAGAGAAGCATAACCCTTTCTCGGTCAACCACTGCCCAGGCAGAGATCCACACACCCACAAACACCTCGCCGCCATCGTCCCTTCGTCGGGACGGCGATGAGTATACTTTCAGGCACCTCGGCGGCACGAAAAGACAGTTACCTGCGTCTGATTCAGAGTGGAACGTTCACTTAGTGTTTTTGGGAGACATAGGAAAATATAGGATTTTACACCTGTTTTCTCTCAAATACGGTCTTAGTTTAGTAACAGTGCCAAAATGGCATAGATTACTATGTTCACGATTGAAGCAAAATAATGAACGGTTTTGGGTTCACTGGCTCTTTAAGCGTCTCCACTTCTGTCTGACAATTCTGCTCGCTCTCTCTCACTTCATCTCCCGCCTTCTCTCGCCCCCTCACTCTCCATTCAACCTCCCACTCCTTCTATGTTTCTTTTTTGGCGACAACCAATCACCATCTGGATTGGTGTTCTATTTTGGTCCCAAAATGGCCAATAAACAGTAAAGTGATTACAGTGCCTTTTTCCTCCTTCCCAGTACAGCAGACATAAAGCAGGCAATGCCTGTCAAGGTAGCTTTGAAAGGAAACACATCGTAGTGTAGTCTATTGTGTCAGACGGCAGAAAATGGCTTGCACTGTTGTTACCAACAACAGTGGTAGCTGCCTCAATACTGTAAACACTATGCTACAGATCAGGACCTAATCATCTAGCAGCCACTGTGGACTAACAGTTTGTCTCTTCTGAAGAGAGGTTATTTGTTATTGAGCTGCTACCTCCATTATAGATGGAAACAGTGTTTGTTATCTGAAAACCAAATGGGTTTTAAAGGCCTGGTTCTTGGCTATATTACACACTGTAGCCATGCAATTTGAAAATGTCTACATTAGTAGGGTTGTAATTATGTTTTAGTCAGCCTTTTAGTCCTAATCAAAAATATCATCAAAGGTTTTCTTATGATGAATGAATGATGAATAATGAATAAAATAATGGAATGGAACCACTGAAGGAAGTTGGGCATATGGTAAAAAGAAATTGCGTCAGCGAGAGCAAGGTGAAAGGACCAGCATTAAAGTCTAGTTCAGGGACACTACTTCAAAGCAGCCTAGCTAGTATGAAGCGGGCTGTTCAGTAACTCTGCTGCAGCCTCATCAGTGCTGCTCGACGCTAGCAACCCTGCGATAACGCGGGGTCATCGGGCTTATTGATCTCTAAACGAGTTTAATTAGAAATCAGCGTTCGGCCCCATTGCTTAGAAGCCGGCGGCTGAGATGTGGCACCTGTCCCGTGCGCCGTCATGGGCTGCTGGCCATTAGCATCATCTGTACGAAGAAAATAAAAATGGGCCCGTTGATGCACGTCGCTTTGAGTGTCGGATGAAAATACACATGAGCTATGTTGCACCATGCGTCTTTTGGGCTAACGCCTAGAACGATAGCCCGCTCAAAAGAGAAATAATAAACAGGGTGATGGAAAGAAGCTGTTATCGTTATGCACAGAGGCTCTGGCTCAGCACGGTGATAAGCCTGTGTGTGTGACTACAATTATGTATCTCACTTGAGTAGAATTCAGATTGTTAATTGTTAGATTATGCATGTTCAGTCGTTCATGTGTCATTTCTGTGCATGCATGTTCATACTGTGCAGTTCTCCCTCTCCCTCTCCCTCTCCCTCACCCCCCCCCCCCCCCCCACCCACCCCCCCTCTCCCTCCTGCGGCCGTCGGCACGAGCCTGCGCCAAACACAAGCCTGCTCTCCCCTGCAGTTAGCCTGGCCAGCCAAAGGCACCAGCGCACACCATGCACCCATCCCTGCCTGCAGTGCTCTTGTCTGTCCGCAGCATAAAGGACACATGCACACGGATACATGCATGCACACGCCCACGTTTGTGTACACACACACTCACTCACTAGCTCACTGGACCACTCCGCAAGAACTGTCCTGTTCGTACCTTCTTGCAGTCATCCTCTATATTTCCCGCTCTTGGTTTCCCTGCCCATCCCCGTCTTTCACTGATGTATTGTCTCCTCTCCTCCCGTCCGTGTCTCTCCCGCTGTGTTGTATTCTGATGGTGGACTCTATCCTTGTATCCTCTCCCACCTTAGCTCTCTCGTAAGCCTACCGTGATCTGGTTTCTGTTCCGCTGCTACTTCCATCCTCCCCTGAATACATTCTGCCTTCACTTGTCAGCCGCCCCCTCGCTCCCAAATCCAGATAAGCCCCCCTTTCCACCCTCTGTTGATCTGGCGGTAACCTTTTCTTGACTTGGCACTTTTAAGAGGACAGTGCTCTTTTGTTACTTGTTTTTTATTGTCTGCCTCGTCTGATCTTTTTTATTTTTTGAGAAAAAATATGTTCTTTAACATCCTGACCCAGTGGTTTGTTATTAAAAAAATCGGGCACTTTGAAATATTAAAACAAGCCGCCCATACTGGCATTTAGTGGTCTGTTTTAGTTATGGAAAACAGCCTTTTTCATGACTAACGTTTCGTTTCCATCTCCCTCTGGGAGGTATGGCATCATCTCCCTGCCCGCTGGGCCCTCTCTCTGTTGCTCTCTCTCTTACACTCTGTCTCCTCTCTCTTACTCTTTCTCCATCTTTCTCTCACTGTCTTTCTGTCTCACTCTGTCTCCTCTCTCTTACTCCGTCTCTCTCTCTGTCTCCTCTCTCACTATCTCCTTCTCTTTCTTACCCTCTCTCTCTTCCTCTCTTACTGTCTCTTCCTCTCTGTCTCTCTCTCTCACTCTGTCTCCTTCTCTCCTTCTCTCTTTCTCTCTTCCTTTCTCTGACTCTGTTTCAGGCTCTCTCTACCCCTCCCAGTCTGCCTGTTATTTATTGCTCTCATATTCACACTTCTTGTAATAATGGAACCTCCCTTTCTTTACCTCCCTCTTCCTTTACCTCTCTCTGCCTCTCTCTCCCTTCCTCCATTGGTCCTGAATGGGACAGCAGCCTGCCCCCATTAAAAAAAACAGATAAGTGTGTGTGTGTGTGTGTCCCTTCGCACCCATATTTCACAGTGACACCACTATACAGCCAACACAATATACAGAAAGCAGCATTTTAGCCTCTCCCATTCCTAGCCATCATCAGATTTATGCCTCCCCTTAGCTGGCTCTGTGATTGGACGAAGGGCCGTCGCAGTAGACCTCCCAATGAAAGACAAGAGGGAAAAACTACTTTGTCCAAATGTTGGAAGCTAGGGTAGACAAAAAAGTCTCAGGCTGGGCCAATAAGATGTCTTGTTTTATGTCTGTCCTCTGGCTGATGCTAATGATGCAATTATAGAAATGGAGTCGTCACTGAAATGGGTCGATACAACGTCAATGAAACATCATGAACGATGTGCGGGGGGATTATGATGAAGCCAATACCGGTGTCTGTACCGTATATATATTCCTAAAATAATTGAATAAGACCATGGCGGCAAGTTTTCATACAGGCAGCCACGCGTTTCTTCTCCTGCATCTGCTCGCTGCCGGCCGTATCGATCGGGTTTTCGCTCTTCACACTCTTCTTGTGTGTTTATGCTGACTAGTGGACTGGCTTCTGTTCTGCTGGAGGCTGGTGGTGGGGCTGTAGTGGTGCCTATAGTAATGCTCATCCATTGAGGAAAGGGCCTGTGTAAGGGGAAGGTGGAGACGATTGGCGCCGGCAGTGATGTTGTAAAAACGAAATGTGAGCTTATATTAGACTGGATCCCCAATGGGCTTCTCCATCTCTGCAAAAGTAGAGAAACAAACGGCATGAAGGAAAGAACACCACTTGTCTTTTTCTCAAGGACTGAGTGGGAATTTTGCATACATATGCTGTTGTTGTCGACGGTTATACTGTCCCAAACAACAGTATCGCGCTTTTAAATTCCCACCGCATTCGGTATCGTGCTTTAAAGTGTCCGGGCGAAATAAAACATAGTTGAGGGAAACGGATGTAAATAAATACCTAATGATTTGATGACGTTGACGTGAGTCAGCAATGAGCTGATCATAATTATTGATCCCGCTCAGTTCATTTCCTGCTCCACATTCATGCAAACCCCTTTCCCCCCCCGCTTTACAAGTCAAGGTAAAATGGCTACTGTTGTGTGTGGGGAGGGGGTTAGATTGAGGTTGCCTTGTTAGTAAGCGTTTGTGTATATAGGCTTTTGGTTGGATTTGGTCAGCCATTGACTCAAGGGTCTGTGTGCAAGATGGAGCCTACAGACATTCATTACATGGATCTGCAAACGACCACAGCCTTTGCAGGTGTGTGTGTGTGTGTGTGTGTCAGTCTCAGCGACCCATTATATATTTTTTCTCCACACATTGCCCCCCCCCCCCCCCCCCCCCAACAGTTGGCAGTTGGTCCCGGCAGTGAGTAAGGGCAGTGTGTTGTGGGACAGAGAGCGCCTTGTCTCACACACACACACACACACACACACACACACACACACACACACACACACACACACACACACACACACACACACACACACACACACACACACACACACACACACACACACACACACACACACACACACACACACACACACACACACACACACACACACGGACTAGCAGAGATGACCTCACAGCGAGCGCCTGGTGTGAGGAGATGAGGGTCTGTCACAGCATTGTCAAGACAATTATATTGAACATAGAATGGACTTTCATGAACTGAAGGAAGAAACCGGTTTTCATATAAATATTATATTTGTTGTATATGCTTTGTGCACATGTTGATACAACAGAATCGTCGGTGTGACTTCTTTCAGCACACCAGAGTTCCTGGGACACCCAGTGACTATATACCCCGTCCAGGGTGTGTGTGTGTGTCTCTCTCTCTGTCGCTGTCTGTGTCTGTGGAGAAAAATCCCATTCATACATTTCTTCTTCGTATTCTCTTCAATGTTGTCCTGGTCTTGCCCTTGTTGTTCCATTTAGACTGATCGAGAACTACATACCCAAATCAAAGTTTCCCTTGTGCATTATTTTTCCCTGGTATATTATAGTGCTTCATTTGTATGTCTCTGTTGCTGCACCCTCTTTCCCAATCAAAGTGGACTGAGAAGTCTACCGGATTTAAAAGCAGGCATTGTATAACGCCCAGGGTACAACAAAAAAACAGGATGATTAGAGACGGACTATATATTAGCTGCTGTTATCTCCAAGTCCAGATTGTCTGCTACTTAAACGATGTCAACTACATTTTGTAGTATTACCGCTCATGGTAATAAGTGCTTAAACTCGAGTTGACCCATGTCACGGGAATACATGATGTAATATAACATGTTGGAGTGTAAGAATATATATTTTTTTCTCTCTTGTTCACTCCATTGGTCATGGTGGAAATTACCTACATACCCAGAACTAGGGCTGGGTCATAGGGAATTTGACACTATGTAGAATATACAGTACAGTCCATTTTCCGGCTTTGGCTTTCACTTCAATATTCCATGATGAGGAATATAATTTAGGGTTTAGGGTTACTAGTCTTGGAAATAGTAGTAATAGTCTAAGACACGATTAAATTGAATGAACAACCCGCCCCGCCACTGACCCCGACCACTAACTCATCTGTCATGCTGCGCAGAACCACACAGTGTGGCGAAACCACGTCACCGTGCGCCAAGATACGACAAGATAGCTACCTAGCAAATGGAAAAATATGGTCTGACATGAATACTGTAAGGGCGGCTTTGGAATGTGTTCCAAATTTATTTTTGTCTGTACATTTCGGTCTGTGCTATTCTTAGAGCTGTCCATGGTTGAATGCTGCGTGTGCGTGTGCGTGTGCGTGTGTGTGCGTGTGCGTGTGTGTGTGTGTGTGTGTTGCACCGAAGGTATTTTCTGACCCGCATATTGCTGTATGCGAGTGTGTTACAGAATGTGTGTGTTTGTGTTACAGATTGCATTACAGAATGTGTGTGAGTGTCTACGGGAACTTCTACTTCTATGCTAAATGTGCTAATGAAGCTGGTGTCCCTCTTTCTCTCAGGTACTTGGACTCCCTTCAACCCAGTGACGGTGCGCTCCATCATCTGTAAGTAGACGCTCGCATTCCAACAGCTTGACTAGCGCCTGCACAAACCTGCTTTTGTCCCCGGTTCACTCAGTCACCTCCTTGTTTACGTTTCCCCTCCCCATGGTAACCGGTCAATCTCATTCTTTTGTTTCTGTTCGTCCAAACAATCAGGTGGAATAAATAAGGTCTCGCATCCGTTGGGCTCTGGCAGAGTATAGAATGACAGGGGGTCGGCGATGCGGGGGGTGGGGTGGGGTAGGGGGAGGGATGTGGGGGAGACCGTTCCGGAAGGGCTTGTCTCTGAAGTGTCTATTGACGCTGTCTCGGTAGTATTGATCTGTTGACTGGCAACCTCGGCACAACCGCCACTTTGAGCAGTAGTTCTTTGTGGCGTTTCTGTTGCGCCAGGCGCACTGGATCCTGCACGGTTACCAACGTTACCACCGTACACAAGTCAACCCGTGGAGACGGCACCATAGCAATTACTGTTGCGAATTGGCTGAATTTGTTTGCATGTGCGTCCACCACCTGAAACTATTTAGAGGAATTTGGAAAGAAATAACGGTTTGCGTTGTTTTTCTGTTAAGTTCCTCTACTGCTATGTTGAGCTAAATCAATTGTGTTCTCATTGTCACTCTTTTGTGATATTTTGGCCACTTCAAAACAACCAACTTCATTATTCTCATTATTTAACTCGTGTGTCAAATAGAAAATAATCTCCCTTAAATTCGGACACTTCCAGACTGATCTAAAATAAACATGTGCCACCAGCCAAGGTGGATAGATCTGACCATTTGGCAGGTAAAACAATTCAGGCTTACATATTTAAACAATTGTCTGGCTGGCAGATTATTCCATTCTGGCCGAGGCAAAGACAAAATTCTAAGAGTTAATTTCAGACCTTATTCCCAGATGTTCCCTTCTGTTTGCTGTATGAATCCCAATATATCCTGTGTCACAATTTATTATATGCTTTGGTGTAACACACAGTCCCTTTCTGGTCATAATGGTGATGTGTCATGTATATAATGTCATGAAGCTGGTGCTATGTGACACTCAGCCTAGGGATAACAATGAGGTTCACTCAAGTGTTATGTAATACTGTAATATTTGATGTAATGTATGATCGTCTGTCTTCTCTCACTTTCTCACTCTCACAGCCATGTTTGATCGGGAGAACAAGGGCGGCGTGAATTTCAACGAGTTCGCCGGCGTGTGGAAGTACATCACGGACTGGCAGAACATCTTCCGCACCTACGACCGCGACAACTCGGGCTTCATCGACAAGAACGAGCTAAAGCAGGCGCTGACTGGATTCGGTGAGCATCAAAGTATGACGCATTTGACTTGAGGTAACGTTTGCTGTCGAGCGGTGGAGGGCCCCCCTCGGCTGTCCTCTGGTACTGTTTGTCCACCCCCTTCTCCAAAACAAAAAGATCACACTTGTTGTGTTGCTTTTGTTTTGTCGTGAATTTTGTCTTTGTTAGCGTGTGTCCTGATTTTTCTTGTTGCATGGATAGTTTGATTATAAAAACAATTTTTTTTATCCTATCACTTTTGCATGTGAATTTCTCCTTTTTTGTAATCGGTGTCTGATGTATGTTGTGCCAAATTGCTGAACAAATGAAAAAAATGCACAAATGAAAAATCGAATTAAAATCATCTAATAAAATGTATTTGGAAATTCTGAAGGAAAGAATCAAATAACTAGGACTGCAAGCAGTCACTCAAGGTATTCACAGCCCACGCACCGCCTTTCCCAGCGGCCGCCCTTTCCGAGTGAATCGCCGGCGCGGTCGTCGCTCATCACCGCCACGTCTCGCAAAACGCTCGGTGGAGGTCGGACTCGAACCGGCGACCCTGAGTCCGCGCCGTGTCTCACAAAATGATCGGTCGATGTCGGACTCGAACCGGCGACCCCACGTCCGTGTGTCAGAAGCTATACCGCTACACTAGATGGACGTGTGTTGCCGGGTTCAAATCACTCTTATGTTTTGAGCGGGAGCTGTCTTCCATACGTGGCGGATATATGAGCTTGGTAGGTGTGGTAAAACGCCATTTGCATGCCTCATAAAGCGGTTTACTGGAAGTAAACACATCTAAATAATCACCGACCATGTTTCTAAAGTATACAGTGTCGACAGCCACCTTCAAAACGGACCATTGAGAAATAATGTGTGTACCCCATTATGGCCCAGCCTGCTTTGTAGAGAGGCCTCTGTTTGGATAGGCGAACGTCAAACCAATGCATCCAATTCTATTCTGAAAATTGATATATTTTTAAATCTAAAGAACCAGATAGACACACACAGAAAACGACTCTGCGATTTCTTACCCAATCAAAATTCGATGAAAGAATTAAGCTCAGACAAGCCCATAGATCATGAATCTTAAATCCGTTTTTCTTGGGAAGCTCTAGTTCTGTAGAAGATTTTTGAAGGTTTCACAAAATGTTCACTGTACAGCAAACTCTACCCTGACGGACTTTATGGTCCCAAGAGGATAAAATGTTCAGCATGTGAAATAAGGTTTCAGAAATGTTCATCCATAGGGGCGGACGTGCTGATCGTTTAACTTTGACCGGATGTTATAGCGCCACCTATGCGCAATTCGCCGGAAAACTTTTGATTACTGCACCGCGGCGATATAAGTGTTACCAATCCGGAATAATAATAATACCCAACCGCGACAATAACAATAGGTATCCACAGATACACTGTGAATACCTAATTATACTATAAGACACATAATTTACAAATGCACATGTCATGCTTGGCTGAATGCTCTTTGCCTCTCTTAGGCAAGAGTTTGGAAACGGAGAAAGCATAGTTTTGGGAAATCTGGTGGAAAAGTAATTACACTGAGCTTAATAAACTGTTGCTGTTTACTAAGCTCAGTGTAATTATCTGGACTACTTCAGCCGAGATTTTCTTTTAAACCTATTACACGTTTCGTTATTTTCATATGTGATTGGCAGAAGTTAATGTCAGATACAAAATAACGACATGGACTAAGTCTTTATCAGACATACAGCAGAAATACAAAGCACGCCCTCTCTTTCTACATTATTTCACAAAATCCCCATTCTGGGTGGGGTTAAAAATGCAAGTTTCCAGTGCAGTTAAATAAATACCAAAGATCGTGGAAATATACCAACACGCCTCATGCATCCATTCATGCACACATGTTCCTTATAAGCAATGTATGCCTCAAGACAAGTGTGGTGGCTCATTTATGTTTTCCCCCTGAATTGTGTCCCATCCAGGCTACCGTCTGTCTGACCAGTTTTACGGTACGCTCATAGAGAAGTTTGACCGCCAGAGGAAGGGACAGGTGGCCTTCGACGACTTCATCCAGTGCTGCATCGTACTACAGGTGAAGAAGATGCAGCCACACCTTTTATTCAATATAAATCAATGGACCTCATAAACATGACATATGCTACGCTTCTTATTTTCCCGGGCCCGTGCTTCACAGTGCAGTTGTGGTGTTTGATTTGTTCTTGTAGCTTAGTCCTCTAAATTGTATTTCTATTCAGGCCTGCTTGTTCTCTACAATGACCCCTTAATAGCGATGTTTGTGACCGGATGAATGCTTACACTGACTGTACATTATCAGCGGAACCACAAAGGATTGATGTTTGTTTGATTGATGCTGCTAGTCTCCAGCAGATTTTATTTGTTAGAGTAAAACAATGTAGATGTTAAAAAGCATGGGAGGACTTGGCAGTGTGAGCCATGCGTCTGCGAAATGACGCGATTTGTTTCGTTTCTTGCTTTTTTGTTTCCTTGCTGGGTTCACCTGTCGTCGCGCTAAAAACCGTGACTCGTGTGCTCCGTCCCCAGAGGCTGACGGACGTGTTCCGCCGCTACGACACCGACCAGGACGGCTGGATCCAGGTGTCCTACGAGCAGTATCTGTCCATGGTCTTCAACGTCGTATAACGGCACATGGGAAACACGGGCACACACAACAAGGAGCACAACTGGACACAACTGTGCCAAAGCCACCGGCACCCCCTCCTCATCCATCCTCCTCTTCCTCCTTCCCCTGTACCTCTTCTACAACCCCCCCCCCCCCCCCCCCCCCGTATGCACAACTCTACAAGAGTATTTTTATTTTAAACATTAACACTCAAGTTTACGTTTTTATTTTTGTACCCCCTCCTGAATCTGCAGGCCATACATCCATGTTACAGCAACTGAACGGTTTACACGGTTTGCTGATAAACTTTTAACTCCCGAGAGAAAATAATATAAACGTAACAAATACGTTTAATTCCTTCCGAGACATGCAGCCCCCCCCCCCCCCCCCCCGCGCCCATCACCTTGCAGTCTTTTTTAATGTGATGATCAGTCACAAATCGGAGCCTGCTGGATGCCCTGTTATTTTCAAACCTTGCCATTACAATATACCGACTATTATTGATAAAGGCTAGAGTTTGTTTTATTGTTTTGTTCATTATAGAAGAGAAAATCTTGTAGTGCTTATTTCAAGACCAATTTGGTAAAAAAGAAACGGGGTGGGTGGGTGTTCCGGCTGAGGAACTACTAAGGACAATACTCTGTCTGTCTTTTCCTTCCAATGTCCATTGACCATAACGTTTATTGGATGTCTTAATTAATGTTATTATTACAAACAGACCTGACTATCTGTGCTTATGGTATACATGAATTGTATTGTAAATATCATTTAGGGCGCATCGCATGCTTTTTCGGGTTCAACCCCCAATGTTGAGGCATGCTTCCTCTTTTTTCCGAGATTTATTTTGCTCAAAGCCATGTTTACAAAAACTGTGAGAGCAGGTGATGACCTGCTTTGAGATTCACTGACATGCCAGCTTACATGCCATATATTTGTATAAACTTATTTTTAACCAGTAAATCTATCTACATGTTAGAGCGATTCATTTTAGGTTGTGAATAAGCATACGGTTTTCGTATGGCTTATTAATGTGCATGATGCCTTAAGAGCTGTAAAAAAAAAAACACACACACAAAAGAGTAATCTCTTTTATTAAAAAAAATACTTTAAAACTGCTTGTATTTCATTTATTTGCTGTTCTAATTAACGGATCATATTGCTGCCAAATATACATATTACTGACTCCGCTGTGACCTCTGCTGTTTGCCTGAAGAATTACATAGAGGAGTTGGACTGCAGAACATCCTTTTGGAGTAAGTGTTTCCATACGGCCGTATATCGGGTTGCACTTTGACATTTTATTCGCAGCCAGATTCACAGCTACATTCATTTAAGATACCACTTATTGTTAGTCGATGTTTACGCCTCAAAACTTGTGTTAGGCTATTAGCATATACGTGCTTATTCTGCTCCCGGGTGCGTCTAATTACCAGCCACTATAAAGTTATTTTTGCTCAATATCCAGTTCTTGTTTGGTTTCACTAATGGCTGTTGTATTTTTTCGGCGTTGGAGACTTTTCTCAGACGCCGCATTTAAGACACCAAAAGTTGGACAAACATGCTGGTTGGTACAGAAATGCTACAGCACTTCAAGCGGAACAGAAAGCACGTCTACTGGTACAGTATAACAATATGCAGTAACATTAAAATGACTACAGATGGCAGTAGACCCATATATGTCCATGGTAGTTGGGTTCTTACAATAGACAGTATAAAACAAGATTCTTCATTGTTTTTTGTGCACAATCAGTCGGTGTTTGAAACAAACGTGCTGATAACAGTTTAAATGTGACGATTATACTCTAGGGATGATTAATTGTTCATATTTAATCGGTGGTTTTCACAGATCTGGAAAGACATCAATCTTGCATTGATGTCTTTCCAGATTGATAACTTAACGAAGGGCATTAAGTGTCAGGTGAAACTGGCATTAGTGCCATTCAAGCCACAGTGAGGACACACACACACACACACACACACACACACACACACACACACACACACACACACACACACACACACACACACACACACACACACACACACACACACACACACACACACACACACACACACACACGGATCGTGAGTCCAGAGCCCTCCAATCCATCTCAAACATGTCTACACCGTCTCCATTGCTCTCTCCAGTAGTCCATTTAAATTCTTGCTAACACCTAAAACCTGGGGTCTGCTCTCTGTCTCTGTCTCTCTCTTCCCCCCCCCCCCCCCCCACCATTAGTGGCCTCTGCGCGGCCGAACGTGGTCTCGGAGCGACACGGGTCAGTGGTTGCTGTGGCGATAAATCGCCCCCAGGTGCGAAACGCGGTGGACCAGGAGACAGCGCGGAGACTCCTGGAGGAGCTGAAGGCCTTCGACTCCGACGACCAACTCAGTGTGGCGGTGCTCCACGGCCAAGGTCGGCGGAAAGGGGTGTGGTTTACTCGATATGGGTGTGGTTTACTCAGAGGGGTGTGGTTTACTTGGTGTGGGTGTGGTTTACTTAGCAGGTGAGGGGTGTGGTTTATTCAGAGAGTGAGGGGTGTGTTTTACTCAGATGATGAGGGGTGTGGTTACTCAGATGAGGGGTGTGGTTTACTCAGAGGGTGAGGGTGTGGTTTACTCTGAGGGTGAGGGGGTGTGGTTTACTCAGAGGGTGAGGGGTGTGGTTTACTCTGAGGGTGAGGGGGTGTATTTTACTCAGAGGGTGAGGGGTGTGGTTTACTCTGAGGGTGAGGGGGTGTATTTTACTCAGAGTGTGAGGGGTGTGGTTGGAGTAAATTATATATACTAGATCTCTGTCACATCAAATGCAAAACATCAAACATGCATGAAATAATATTGAATATCCAGTATTGTAGTTTTGACTTTTGACGTTTGGGTGTTGTTGTCCATAGCTGAGTATTAGTTGTGGTCACCACTGTACTGATCGTACTGGTAACAGCTGTTGGAGCTGTTGCAGCTTGTACTGGTGACGGTAGCATTGGTGTTGATGGTAGTCCTGGTGGTAACACCTAGGGAGTAGATTAGATGATACTCATTCATTGGTCTGGAATAGTTTAAGAACTATCAACACAAATTATAAAAGTAAAATGGATGGTGTGTGGATGAAAGACTAACTGGTGGTCATAGGGTTGTGTGTGTGTGTGTGAGGGAGTGGGTAATTGGCTTGTGTCGGGTCATATGATCCAAAATATTCTCACATTATAATGTAAAGGTACCATCCCCACACACACACCCTTCTCCTAGTCTCAGCCCCCCCCCCCCCCCCCCCCCCCCCCGTAGTTCTGCCGTGACTAAACAGCCGACCTCGCTAGCGATTAGCATTCGCTCTAAGTTTTTTTTCTTAGAGATGACAAGCTGGGAGGGACTGCTCTAAGAACGCTATTCCTTCCAGACATAAGGAAGACATTTTGTTCAAATTAGCGCCAACATCATCACATTCTGAAGTGCTCCTAAGAGCTTGTGTTGTTCTTTAAAAAAAAATCCTTTCTCCGTAATGTCCCCGTTTAAATTAAACATAATTACGCTCAGGTAGGTACCGACTACTTTGGCACATATTTGGAGGTGTTTGAGAGGGTCCAGTTTCACGAGGGTTTCTCGCGGTCAGGTGGCGTCTGGATGCCAGCCGGCCTCATGGCGAGGGCTGCGAGGGTCACCACGGCTCCACGTTCAAGCTGAACCAAAATGATGATGGGACGAGATGTACAGGAAGCCAATAAACTTCTCCAGGATTGAAATCTGTGTGCCCATATATTTTTTTATTCAAATATTTGGGATTCAAATGGTTGAAAGTCCCATGAATATAATTAAATAAATATAAATAAACAGCAAATAAATATTTTCGGTTTATAGGGCTTAATGGTTCGCCAAAGATATATGATGATGCTGATTTAGTGTAATTTAGATACACTTCTCACCTTTGTCTGTCTAGAGAGATGTTCTCAAAGAAAAGAGTGTAGAAAAGACATCCTTTACAACCTAGACATAAAGTTAAACAGTGATTTATTTTGTGTTTTTAACGAGAATGTGCATGCATTTACTGGATTGGAACGAAATTCAGTGGTCATTTTCTTTGCTGAAATACAGTGTCTGGTTCTTTGGGGAAAACTTTAAACAAACTGTCTCAGACTTTAAATTCTATGTTTCGTTTGCTGGACAGCACTGTGTCTGCCTTGTAAATATTCACAGTACCATTTAGACTAGCTTCAGCCACATGACATAAGACCGAGACTTTCAAATTGACGATCCGGAGGGTCAATGTACTGGACGGGTGATTAAAAAATGTAAATATTCTTTAAAATATCTTGTTAAAAACATCAGCTGGTTTAAAAGAGCAAATAACAGTTTCCACATTCTACACGCAGCTAAGATGAGTGATCATTACCTAAACAGGATATTTGTTTAGCCAATTTATATTACAATTTGTATATAACTAAACAGAACTGTCACCAACATTGATTCCGAAGTCCTTTCTCCCAGTAGGCCCCGAAAAACGCCTTGACATTCAAAATAAAAGATATTCAAGAAATAATGCTGTTCTCTCTCAGAAAATGTTGTTGCCGTAGTGCAGTGACAACAGGTTCCAGGGATCTCATCGCTGCACGACACATCAATGCGCTCATCATAAACAGCACGACAGACCATTAGTCTGTAAGCACACCGCGTCCACCCAGAGCTGTAATCAACAGTCCCTCGGCCCATGGGTGTTGCTTGCTACTCACCGGCTTCATCATAACAGCTCTCTCTCTCTGTCTCTCTCTCTCCCTCTCTCTCTATCCTTGCTCTCTCTCACTCTCTCTCTCTCTGTCTCTCTCTGTCTCCCTCTCGCTTTCTCCCTCTCTCTCTCTCTCTCTCTCTCTCTCTCTCTCTCTCTCTCTCTCACACAGAGCATTTGTAGGCCTCTTGGGTGATGTTGTAATCACCACATGAATTCTACGGAGCTTTGATTCGACTGCACTGGCCATTAATGAGAACATTGTGCTGTCACTGTGTCTGCCTACTAGTGCGTCCCTGTGTGTGCATGCGCGTGTGCGGATGCATGCATGCATTTGGTTCCACGTGCACAGGAGGATCGGGTATATGGGCTATGTATGTATATTGGAGCTCGGGTTTCTTTGGTGAGAAAAAAATAATAATTTGTGTGCCAGCCAGCCAACCAGTCAGTCATCCGTCCAATCAGGCCCGGCTGCTCTCAAAGCCGCTGTCAAATTGTAGCCCTCAGACTCGGGCTCCACTTGTTTTTATTTTTTTTCATCTTCGTCATTTTCCCTTCCTTTCTGACTTTCCAGCTGTCATACTTTGTAATTTTGTGGTCTCCACCAGGAGGGAATTTCTGCGCTGGTTACGATCTGAAGGAGCTGGCCAATCACACGGCTGCCCTCAAATTGGAGCAAGATGTCACCAAGAGTCCCGGTCCAATGGTGGGTGTCTCTCTAGTGTATAGTGTGTGTGTGTGTGTGTGTGTGTGTGTGTGTGTGTGTGTGTGTGTGTGTGTGTGTGTGTGTGTGTGTGTGTCTGGCTGTATATGTATGCATGCATGTGTGTGTGTCTTTAATTCCCATGCAGAGCCTCCTTTGTTCTTTGGCACGCATAATACTAGTCAACACAGAACGTGTGTAGTATCAGAACAGAAGGTTTCATAAACAATTACACTGTGGCCTTTGTTAAGGTCTGTGTGCAAGGTTATGTTAAGAGGAGGCGGAGGGAGGTTTTGAAGAGTTGGACCGTAGCCTGGAAACGCTGTCGGTCGACATGATAAAGAATAGCAAACTCTTTCAAAGTATATACTGTGTTTCCTTCCTCACAGCGAGGACTTGTGTCATTTTGCTCCCCTGACCAACCCGTAATGCAATTAGATCAACAAATAATGATAACCTTCACAGGATCAAAATAAATACAATAAACACAGGAACCAGGACTTTTACATACGTCTTCAAAAATAGCAACATATCGAAGTTTTAAGAACTTTTATTTTTCAAGGCTAAGAGGGCCGTTCTCAAACAGCGACATTTCTACTGGAGGTGTTGTCAAGAGAATGCATTTCTCTGACTCAGGCTATCGATTGGGGACATTATTGTAGCAGACCTAATTGCAAATGTGTGCAGGGAGTTGTGTTACTGTATCTCAATCTGTGTATGCATAATCAAATGGGTCTAAGAATCTCTAAATGCGTACTGAGATCTGTGAATGTGTGCAGGAATGTGCTGTGTATTCAGCATCCGTGTGTGGGTAATCAGATTTGTAAATGTACAAAACATAGATGTGTAAATGTGTAGACAAATCTGTAAATGCGTTCATAGATATGAATGGCCGGAAAAGTATTTTCCTCACATCCCCCTTGCCCTGAGTCTTGTGTCTCCTTCTCCTTGAATCTGTGACACGTGTGTGTGTTCCTCCACCCAGGGCCCGTCCCGTCTGCAGCTCTCCAAGCCCCTGATAGCGGCGGTCAGCGGCTACGCGGTGGCGGGGGGTCTGGAGCTGGCCCTGCTCGCCGACCTGAGGGTGGTGGAGGAGAGCGCCGTCATGGGGGTGTTCTGTCGCCGCTTCGGTACGCTGCGTCTTAATTGTCCTCCTCTTCCTCCTCGTCCTCCTCTTCCTCCTCCTCTTTCTTCTCCTCCTCCTCTTCCTCCTTGTCCTCCTCTTCTTCCTCTTCTTTCTTCTCCTCGTCCTCCTCCTCGTCCTCCTTCTCATTGTCCTCCTCCTCCTCCTCCTCCTCCTCCTCCTCTTCTTCTTCCATAAGGTGGTCTCCAGCATGCGTGCAGCAGGCATCTCTTGCTGTGTGCATGCACATGCACACCACACACACACACACACACACGCGCGCGCGTGCGTGCGTGCGTGCGTGGATCCACAAATGCCACATACGCGTGGATCCACAAATGCCACACACACACGCACGCACGCACACAGGGAAACACGTGGATACACACCCGGATGCACTCACAGATGCACACAACCACACACACACATACACGCTGGCATAGGAGGCAGTAATTGAACCGCTGGCTACTTCATCAGCTTCCTGAAACGCCTACTCTTCCTCTTCTAATCTCCTATTTAAAGTGTACTTATTTAAAGTGCTGTGTAGCGCATAGTACATGGACAGCTGTGTTTTGTCCTAAATTAGGTTTGGGATGATCCTGTGTTTTGGTGCACAGGGCTTCACAATAACAAGTCACATGTAATAGGATGGATTTAAAAGCAGTTATGTTTTTGTTCTATTTCCTGGGGAAATGAACTGTAAACAGCAGAGGAACATAAGCTAACACAGGTATGCACGCACGCATGCACACACACATACGCACACACACACGCAACCAACCCACGCACGCACGCAGTCACACACACACACACACACACACACACACACACACACACAAATAATACCTGAGGCTTTATTTTCAAATGATCTTTCTCCCCATTTCTCTCTCTCTCTCTCTCTCTCTCTCTCTCTGTCTCTCTCTTTCTCTATCTCTCTCTCATACTCTTTTTATTCTCATTGTGGCCGTCTGTGTTCTATTAATAGCCTTCTTCAGGAACGTATCCGTGTGTTTCCTTGAGTCCCAAACTAACAGTACATCACCCCTCCTCCGCCTGCCTGTCAGGAAGCCAAGCCAAACTGTTACTATTTTTCTCTCCCCTTCCCCCTTTCCCCTCTCTTATCGGCCACCCGGCTTTCTCCTCCTCCTCCTCCTCCTCCTCCTCCTCCTGTTTTGTGTGCTTCGGACGGAGGGAGTCACGGGGAGATAACGCCCCTACTGGCTGTGACCCTGTTGCCCTGGCGACCAGACCGTGCTGGTCAGCCATGATAAGACGAGAGAGGAAGTGACCAATAGGCCGCCCCACGCTGGTGGACCGACCAAATAAGGTGCTCTCTGAGAAGAAAGAGGGAAAGAAAAAGTTGTTAATGAAACAATTAAGAACAACGAGTAAGGTATTTTCCGGGGCACAAAACTCAACAAAGGTTGTTTTTTATCTGGCTTAATATTTTAATTTAAATAAGCATAATATAAGCTTGATCAGAAAATGATACTTGTAGTGGTGTACTTGCAGATAATTAAGGGAGACTGTGTTTCTATTAAAACCGCCCCCTCTCCACCCACTGAAGACAGGGTACACAGCAGTAGCTTGTGGCCTACTTAGTCTTGGCAGCCAGGCAATGGTGGTTTTTGACTCCCGCTTTTTTCTGACAACCTCTACGGCTATACTCACTCATGGTACGCTGTTTCAAACCATAAATGAGATTTCCTCATTATAACATGCTGATGCCATTTTGGATGCTTTGCGCCCACATGGTTGCCCGGTCTTACAAAACGAACCCATTATGGGGCCACATTTTGGATCTTCGGTTGTAAACACGCTGAGATAAGCCCGGGTGCAATTTACAATTGGCTGGCGTAGGGGACACTGCGACGTCGCTCTCTCTCTCTCTCTCTCTCGCTCTCGCTCTCTCTGTCTCTCTCTCTCATATTGCTGTCGCCGCTGTTCCAATTCCGCTGGAGGGTTTAAAATACGAGCATGGCGTTTAAAAATAAGACCGTTGTACTATAATTTACTTGCGTCGTGCTAGATTCTAAGCGTAAACATATAGGGCTTATCATCCCGGGGCCTGTAATTTGACAGGAGAGTGTTCGGTCCTCATTTGTCTGTCTGTTCGTCTCTGTGTGTGTGTGTGTGTGTGTGTGTGTGTGTGTGTGTGTGTGTGTGTGTGTGTGTGTGTGTGTGTGTGTGTGTGTGGGTGTGTGTGTGTGTACTTGTGGGTCCTCAGTCGTCTGGCTTGCCCAACCGGCTGCCTGTCTTTCTCTGTAATGCCCGTCGGTCCTCTCATAGCGGTGGCACGGGCAGACGCCACGCCACCGCCGCCTAGCCCTCCCCCCTCCCCCCACCCAGCGATACTACGGCTCCTCTTGGCTTCTGCACGTTATATTTAGAGGTTAGTCTGCGCCATGCAAAGCGAGGGCATTGCGGCGGGCGTCAGTTGGTCGGCACGACAACAGGTGATCCCATGGGGCAGCGTGGAATGTGATTGGTTCTTGCGTTTCCCGCCTTAAAGTCATGTTTTTTAAGCCCATTCCAGTCTCTTTCTTCAGCTAAAAACCGACTAAAGATGGGAGACACAATGAGCATGTGTGGTTTTGAAATGGTTAAGTGTTGCATCAACCCCAGCAGCTAATCCCCAGCCTCTGTTTTTTATTGCGACAAGCCTTTGTGGCCCGTTTGTCAATGCATTTAACAGTCGTTTCCTGCAGCCCGATAGAAACACTGCAGTTCTTTTTAAATCGGATCTGAGTGTAACTAAACAATTATACCGCATGCTGCATATTTTAAACCATGTCCGACTCTTACATGTTGAAAGCTCAGCGCCCAACATCATGGTTATTAATATTTTAAGATGTGCTATATATTTTTGTTGCTGAAGAAATGTAGGCCTAATGATGAATTGTGTTGCTGAAACTATAGAGCACAACATACATTTTTTCCTCAGAATACTGTAATAGCCCCTTAAAAAAACAACGGGTCGTTGGCAGTGTAGTTAAAATATTTCTCCAGTTAATTTTGCATTAGTCGTTATGTAAATGTCACCGGTGTCGGATATCATGTGAAACTGCAGTCATAAAACTCAGCCATCTGTAAAACTCTGCACACTGCAAAAAAAATAAAATAGAAAGTGTATGACTTGAATGAGTTCAAAACATTTGTTTTAATAAAGGCTTTGCATTGGATGCAATCCAAGCCTTTTCCATTTGATGCAGGGGCCATTCAAACCCTGGTCCGGGCCCCGTAGTGGATTTGCACTACATCCCTGATGGGGGCCGAGCTGAGAGGGGGACTCAGGGTAGAATCCGTGAGTACACATCCTGAGAGGACCGTCTGGATATCCCAGAGCGGCTGATGGCTTAATGCACTCAGGGAAACCCGGGCCCAGTGGAAAGACGAGGAACCAACAATGTTTGTTTTTTTTTCTGCCCGATTTTTATTTTATCGACATTAAACAGGCTTTATGGAGGTTGGGGAAAAAAAAACACCTCCTTCCTTTACATCAGATTTAGCACGGCGCAGTGGGAGGCAGGGTTTATTTAAAGGCCTTGCTTTGGGGTTTTAGCAGGCTGAGCTGAGCAGTTCTCTATTTGAAAGGGCGAATTCTGTAAGCGTTTTCTTTGGGCCGGGCCCACGTGAGGGAACAGCCTGAGGGAACTCCGAGTGTCTCTGCATCCGAGCTGAAAACCCCTCTGTGTTCCCACTCTGCCTCCTGTGATGTGGGCCCATCCCGACCACAAGGAACTGACAGCTTCCTGGCACGGGATTGGCTACTACTGAACCTGTGGTTTCCTGTCTGCTCCCCCCCTCCCCACCGTCTCACCTATAGGAGGAAATGAAAAAAGGAGGAGACACTTACATCACTTAGCACTTTGTAAAAACACAACAACCTTGATCCATTGATTGTGATTGTCCCATGACACAGTTGCATCATAGGAAGCCACACGTTAAAAAAGAAAGTTCTACCTTTTATCCAAAGCCTTGATCCGAAAGATTAGCATGCACTAAAGTGTAAATTCAAGTAAATCTGCACTGATTTCAACCTTAATATACAAACTGCCCCTCAGAATGAAACAATGGCCCTTAGCCAACCATTACTGATAGCAGGAGAATGTGGAAGGGGAGGCCGTGATGGTGGAATGTTAGGCCAGCTTAATAACAAAGGAGCTGGGCTGTTTTAGAGGACAGCTTGGTGACTTATCCGCAGCTAAGAATAGATGTATTGCATATGTCATACAATTACAACTCTTTGTACTCACTAATAACAAAATGACCTTTTGTGGTGCACCTCAACGAGACATTGGTTTGCAGCTCTTTCCGAATTCCTTTCTGCTCGTTGAACACTTTTAAGAAGGTATCGGTCCTCCTAACACTCACAGTGCCAGTAACTTCAATACCACTCAAACCCCGAAAGTGTTCTCACTTGAAGTTCGACCGCTGACTGAGCAGGCTTTTAAGAGACAACCCTTTTAGGAGATCTACCAGATAGGTTGGTTGGGATGTCCCCAGAGATGAGTGCAAACAAGGAGTGACACACACAGAGAGAGAGAGAGAGAGAGAGAGAGAGAGAGAGAGAGAGAGAGAGAGAGAGAGAGAGAGAGAGAGAGAGAGAGAGAGAGAGAGAGAGAGAGAGAGAGAGAGAGAGAGAGAGAGAGAGAGAGAGAGAGAGAGAGAGAGAGAGAGAGAGAGAGAGAGAGAGAGAGAGAGAGAGAGAGAGAGAGAGAGAGACAGTTAGCCAGTTTTGGATCTGACCCATTGACCGATATTTGTGCACTTCATTCTAACCCTTGTGAACACACACGCACCTTTATTATCCTCCGCTGGCGAGACTACACCCTGTGATCATTTGGTCACATATTAACAGAATCCCCATTCACCAAGGTTTTAATGCTGTCAAGTGAACACAACACAGTTTTGTCACCCAACAATCTTGAAATGTAATAGATAGATGTTGGTGGGCAGGATAGTCCAGTGGTGAGAGTTAGGAAGTCTCTTGATTCAAACCCCCATGTCCACAGTCTCCACGTAGGCATCCTTGAGCAACATGCTGAACCCCAATCTACCTCATAAAGGACATATTGCTTAAATTACATTTTTGTAATATTGGTGTTCCACGGTTGGGTTTTAAAGAGCATTGTATGAGATTGTCAACACAACAGGCAATTGTCCTTCACATTCGTACTATTCCCACACTGTGCGGTCTCGTACAACACCACCGAGTTACACAACGATTAGCACACAGCTCGTATTTACACAGCGGTTGTTGGGCATGAAATCCAACACTGGCCTTTGCCAAGAGAGTCCCGGTGAGGATTTTCTGTGGGGAACCAGAACCAGGCCTTCTCTCATCCCCTTCAAGTCTTTTGATTTACGATCCGAGGTCTGTGATCCACATCAGAACCTGTAATGGCGTTGCCCTCATGGAAGTCCATTGCGGTGGGCTTTTGTCATTGATGTGGTTTGAGGGGGGCAGCCGGTACCACTACGCCAGTGCACTTCTGCTCCGTTTTATCTTTTTATTTTTATTTTCACACCATCTCTCCCACATGCAGGCTAACTGTTTAAAGCAGGACGTGTGGCCAAGTACGTGGGTGGGTTTGGCAATGGAGGGGGGTGCGTTTGATAGAGAATCATGTTTACTAAGAAAGGTCTTCCCGTTTTCAAAAGAGCCAAACATCCAGACTTTCTAGGTTACTGCACTGTTTTGGTTTTAAATAAGATTATACTAAACTTTATGTCATTTAAGCCTTTTATTAATTACACATTTATTTTTATTGTTGTCGTTATCATTACGATAAGAGCATTCTTTACTCGGTGCCTTTCAAGTCAACCAAACTAATTGAGTTAAAACAACTTCAAGGAGGTGCCACTCAATGTCTCTGCTTCTGTTCATGTGGGCCAAAGGACATAACTGTGTGTGTGTGCGTGTGTGTGCATGTATGTGTATATGT
>JACYXH010000068.1:1670000-1782500 GCA_026745465.1 Lota lota | reverse complement strand
ATTGAATCATGCCGCCGTCCGATCTGGCTGTGGCCCAGGCTCCTTCATGGGGCCCAGGAGGAGGTCAGGGGCAGTAAGGCTTATCGACAGCCACAGGAGTACAGGCCATAAGAGACTGGCTTCTGACTCAGTTTTTATTTGCAGATGTACCCAAACAGGATCACAATGTTTATTTTTTAGGGGGGGTGGGCTGAGTAATTGAATACAAGTACTATGTGTGAGTATGCCCCTGTTTAACGGTTAAGCTTTTGTTGGTCTGTATATACGTCAAACATATATATAGACATAGATCTGACCTTTTATAGTACAGCAAGTCCATCCTAGAGCAATATGACCTAACCCTGAAAAGTGTTGAGCCGTGTTCACTGCTTGCTCATGAGGAGAGGAAATCAGAAAGCAAGAGTGAGGTTCACTGGGTGCAGAACTAATCCAGCACTCAAACAGACAAACAGCACATTGGAGATCACACATCGTCTATGCTGCTCTAAACATTCTCCTCACTCTCAGGACCCAGGCCAATGGCTTGAGTCCACCACCATCCTTTCTGGAGGTTCGAATCCCCACCCGGTGTAAACACACCCTGATCGGCATTCCACACACTCTCCCGTTACGAGAGTGAGAAGGTCCCAGGGTTGTCCCGCTTCGTGATGTCAATCGTTCCGATAGACCGAAAGCTTAATGGTTATCCTCACCTAGCGACCCTTTCACATTCTCCACCCAAGAAAACACCACCGGGTCGCATCCCAATCGGCAAGTTTTCATGTCACGAAAAGAAAAGAACTGTTGACAGAGCTCCGTGATCAGGGACAATCCTCTCTCTCAACAGAATGTTTTCTGTGAGGTCCCGTCTACAGCACCTTATCTCTCTCTCTCTCTCTCTCTCTCTCTCTCTCTCTCTCTCTCTCTCTCTCTCTCTCTCTCTCTCTCTCTCTCTCTCTCTCTCTCTCTCTCTCTCTCTCTCTCTCTCTCTCTCTCTCTCTCTCCCCTTGTTGCTTTAGCTTATGCAAATGAGTGGATGAGGTCGTCCTAACAGCCTCCAGCTCACTCCGGGGCCAGCCGCTTTGCTTACAGTAGACTTGTCAACACGGTCCAACATGCCCTTCAAGTCCGAGTGCAGCGGAACACGCAAGGTGTTTCTCCGTGTGTGTTCCCCGTTGTTCCTCATAGCCAAACCGCCGCGAGGACACTCCTCAAGTACACACTTGTCGCTTATTTTGAGATTTGGTGAAGACAGATGCAATGGATATTTACTTTTTTCACCTTGTCCGCTACTTTCCACATGCCATTATGTTCAGCCCATTCATCAAAGCCTGCTGGAAAAACTATAAATTGTTTACACGTCATTTTCATCAAAATCGAAAAATGCGTTCCTCTGCAACTGAAAAGTGTTTGTGATGACATTCGCCTGTCAGCGCCGGCAGGGTCCACGTGTCCCTCCTGCTCATATAAGGCCTGCGAACAGTCTAACACAGCTGGCTCACAGCGGTATGTGTTTTGTCACTTTAGCACGATCCAATCGAATCCTGCAGGATCAAATCGCATTCCTGTCTACGCTTTGTCCCGTGCTAATTTCCTGTTTTACTTGGAAATGCATTGTGTTACGGAACAAAAATCCCCAAAATCAGTTCACGTTTGTCAGTTTGAATCTGAGAAAAAGCACAGCTGTTGCTAATTAGCGCACACATACACACAGACGCAGGCAGCACCTCATAAAGGTCTAAATGGTGTCCGTCCTCTGTTGTGTTATTGTTAAGTTCAATGTTGTGGAAAAGGAGAAACATTATACATAAGAATGTTGTAAGCATTGAGGAGCTCTGTTCTTATTGGAGGGAGTTAATGAGGTACAGGTGCACCTCGTTATCGTCATCAGGAAAGCATCTAGAGAAGCCACCTCGACTTGGCCCAATCCGCTTGTCCTGCTCAAACCTTGCACGAACTAACCTTGTTCCCAGGCATCTCACAATGGAGAACGCTTGGAGGCGGGTGCTTCTATCCTCCTCCTCCTCCTCCTCCTCCTCCTCCTTCTTCTTCCTCTTCGTTTTCTTTGTTTTCTTCTTAATCTAAGTACGCACACAACTCACATGAAGTAAGTGATCAGAAATTGCGTTTTGGTAGTAGGAAGGACCAAAGCTATCCGATAATACTCAGCATTCACTCCTAGAGTCGCACAACCATATTTAGACAGGAAGTAGGACTTTCGTACAGCGGACATGTCCCAATTCTCACTTTCCTTACGAAACGATATCCTGAGTATATCTGTAGACAATAGACAGGGGTGCGTGTCAGTGTGTTTTCATCTTTTGCTGTCATCTCCCAGGTCTGCAGGTAGCTCTTGAGTTGGCAGAGCAGATCAGCTCCTTCCCTCAGCTGTGTCTCCGCGGCGACCGCGCCTCGGCCATCTACAGCAGCTACGACGCTACCTCCTTCTCCCAGGTATATTCCACCCTTCGACCTTTGACCCTTTCACTCAACACCCTGCGCCACTGGCGCTAAGAAAGCTATGCTACCTGAAGATATGCATGCTATGTTTGTTGTGGGGTTTTAAGATGACATAAGATAGTACTTTTAGGATTGAGTGTCAGAAAGTTCTTCATGAATCGCCTGATTGAAATGTTGACATTCTTTACCTTTTTTGTATGATTTTTCTTTTTAAATCAAGGTATTTTATAAAGCTAGTTAATTCTTCTAATTACTTCCCTCAAATTGATTTTCAGTGTTCAATTCCTCTTTAACCCAGGCCATGCAGTATGAGTTTGACCACGGCGTGCCTGTTGTCCAATCAGAGGCTGTTGCCGGGGCGGCCAGATTCAGCTCGGGAGCAGGAAGAGGAGGCAAATTCGCCTAGAAGATGGTTTTTTATATATATATATATATATATATATATATATATATATCCATGTTACAGTTGGCTTAATCCAATCCGTTCCAATTTAAGTTAATACGTAAACAACAGTTATATACATGGTTCAGTGGTTTAGAAGGAATTAAAAAGAATATTGACAGTATTTACAGGTTGATGTATTTACAGTTCATATTTACAGTAATGCAATAAGTAAATTGTTTATTCTTTGCACTTAAAATGTGTATGAATAATTTTAAATGTATACAGTCTCATTCATGGGGAATAGGTGACTATGATATGCTATGATATGCTTCATAGTAACTGCACCTTTTTAATTGTTTTTTGTTTTTGTTTTGTTTTTCGATACTCTGGTGTAAAGTTTGGGCGAAAACGGTAGGTCAACGCAGGTAAACGTGAGATTGAAGCCAGACCGTTTTTTTGTCCTCTCTCTATCTCTCAGGAATGATTCTCGCTTGTAAGATAACTTTGGAAATGGACCATTGTGTTGTACCAATTTTTTCTTCTAATTTTTTCTACGGTGGTCCTGTTGATTATTGACGTGGATTAGGACGAGGGGAATAGTCGGAGCGTCAGGCTCAGGCTTAATTTATCGGGAACCTACAAATTTTGTTTTATGTTAAATTGGAATAGAATTATTTTTTGCTGGGCAATGAAAAATAACACTACCGAAGATGTGCGCTGCCACAAGAGGTATGCCCGTCACCCATTTGAGAAGAGTGAAAGCCCTTCTTTACAAACACACTTTTCAAATACTGTTATGTAAATACTATTTCCACCTTGTATGGGGTATGCTGGTAAACCACATGATATTAAACATGAGTTTAGTAATCGATTATTTAAAAGTGACTACAGACATGATTTTTCAATAAATCGTTAGTGTGTGTGTACATTGAACGGTGTAAAACACATTGAAAACGGAGACACACGTTGCTTTAATTTGATCTATATCAGTCCTGCTGCAGTCTGTCTGTTCTGTCTGGACTGGGTTCCCCAAGGGGATAAAAATGAAAACAAAAATACAATGGACAAGCGAACGATCCAGCAATCTGCTTCAAGGCAGAAGACCTGAGAGGAACTATTCTTTTATTGATCATCTGCACTGCGTTTCCTGTTCTAAGTAAACAACCATTTAGAACAAAATAAACCGAGTCAGAGTTTGGAAAGTCAAAGGGAAAAACCTGTTGAAGTCATGCCTTCAAGAAATATCCAATGTCTAAAACATTTTTTAAACATATATGTCAAACAAAACGTCCATACTAGTATATGAAGAACAGTTTTGGGGCATTATTATATATATATTTTTTCATGTCTCTTCATCCTAAAACACTAAAGGATTCCTGTAAGCCGGTGGTAAACACAGGGCTATAGACACTGACCTCCCACAGCAACACACAGATTAGACAGGCATCGCGAGAGAGCCGTAGCAGGGAGCTGCAAAGTGAAGAGTGCATGATGATTCTGATAAGCTTTGATGAACAGAGTGTGTCTGTGTCTAAATGTGTCTGCCCATATGTACTTATATGTCAAAAGTGTGTGTGTTTGTGTGCTGGGTGGGTTAACACACGCACATCCAGTTTGCAGGCATCCGTGTTTCTCTCATAACCCTCGCAATATAATTAGTGTGAATGATTCTGTGCTTGCATTCACTGTTATGCTAGGTAGCAACATTCCTTTGGCGTCTGGAGCCACACCTCCCCTTAATTCAGTGTCTTGGAAATACACCCGCTGTCCATCCCACACATGCACACAATGCACGCACGCACACACATCTACACACACATACAACACACATTCATAGCTGCTCCTTTCGCTGTGGGTGTGTGTATGTGTGCGCGTGCATGTGTGGTGTGATTTTGTGTGTTGGGGCCAATGAAAAGAGAAGGTTGTATTCATTGTGGAGAACTAAACACTGTTTAATCAAATAAAGGCATGAAGAAAATCAGAGAGAGGGATGAAGTAATGTGTGCATGTATGTGTCTGCGTGTGTGCGCGTGCATGTGTGTGAGTGTGCGCATGTACGAATACATGCCTGTGTGTGTGTGTGTGTGTATAAGTGTGGGAGACAGAGAAAGACCTCATTAGGTCTAGGAGGTGTCCTGTCTAGACGGCGTGATGACAGGACACAGAGCTTCTGTTTAATGTCGTCTCCTCCCCGCCCCCTCCCTTGGTCCCTCCCTCCTCCACCTAGTACACCCGGCCCAAACACACACATACTTCACCTGCCTCTGAGGACACACACACACACACACACACACACAGATAGATTTAGCCCTGGGGCTTGACAATGAACAATTTCACATTTTATTTTAACAATGCTCATTCAATTAAATTCTGCAGAACACAAGCATCCAACCACACATGTACTGCAATGTCCTTCTGTCGGTTTAAAACATTCTACCTCTTGAGCTTCCTGCTTCGTTTTATACTCAGTAGGTGCAGTATCATGCAAGTTGGAAATGTCCAGTCACCCTTATCAAGTGGCCTGTGTAGCGTTTGGAAGAACTTTCACAGCCCCAATGTGGGCGCCAGACAGAAGCCCATGCTGCATGAACAGCTTCCCTTCCCCTTTTTTGCTTTTATATTTTTCTTTATTAAACTTCCTCCCGCCTGGATCCACAATGGCACCTGATAAGGGCCAGACGATGACATCACCAGCGGGATTCCCCATTCCAAGCAACAAGATTGTTTATTACTGATTTTTTATATTATCACCAGACATTTGACAATAGAAACCGAGAAGGGAGACTATAGGGTAAATAAGCAATCAGGCAGGATTTTATTTTGAGGCATGTGGAAAGGAACAAAGGCGCTGTGGTGATATGTCAAGTCCAAGAGAATGCTATTCGTCAGCAAGCTGTCCGTCAGCTACTTCCTGGCAACCGGTGATCTTGTTATCCCCATGCCCCGCCTCCATGATTTAAAAATCATGTTTTTGAGTGAGGGTTGACTGTATGCACACACACACACACACACACACACACACACACACACACACACACACATACGTAAGTGTATGCAGTAAAGGCAGATGTAGACAAAAGACCAAAAAAAGATTATGCACACTATTCTAGAAACAGAAACAGTGGAGTCCCAAGTCTTTTCAATCTGGAGGACATCTGTGTGTTTGTGTGTGTGTATATATATATATATATATATATGTATATATGTGATTGGTTGTGTGTTTGCGTGTGCCCGAGCACATGTGTGTGTGCAAAGGTTTGTGTGTGCACTCTGGTGGGAACGTGTGTTTGTGTGTGTGCACTCTGGTGGGGGCGAGTGTGTGTGTGTGTGTGTGTGTGTGTGTGTGTGCATGTGTGTAGCTTTGATGCTGGTCCTCACTCCTCACCCCAGATAAGATTATAGGTTCTGGCAGTAGCCCCAGTGAGAGAGACAGCAGAGAGATAATATGGACACCGTCGTCCCCCACTCCCATATCTCTAGGGGCCATCTCATATCTGAGATCACGAAGACACAACACAGGTTGCTGTGGCAAGGAGGAAGGAAGAGGCGGGAAAGACAGACAGCTCTTCAGATATTCAGACGGATTGTGGAGGATTTTTGGCTCTGATGTTCTTTGGATCCTTCTGGAATTGGCATTTTGAGTGGACCCGCTTTTTATTACCAATTGATTTAGAGTAACATGGACATTGAAACAGTTGTATTACTCGTACTATTAGGGTTAGGGTTTGGAAATTAGGGCGACCCTTCCTGAGAGGAAGGGTCAGGGTTCAATGCCACTTTGTCAATTCGCTTTCGCTTGCTGTTTTGCGCTCTATCGTCCGATTGTCGTGCTGGCTAACATTTCGGACAATTACGCATCACGAGGGTGTTGAAAACTTGCAGGAAATAGAGATTGCGATGACGGCACTTCACAAGGAGGAACGTTTCGTTTTAAACCCTGGATGTACATAGTAAACATTTGATAGCCTAAATGTATCAGGCGGGTGATATATTATACATCAATTATATCTCGTCTATGCGTCCCACTTGCGCTCAGTAGGCCCATCCAAAAATTATCGCCTTTATGTTTTGGCCTCATTGCCATTGTGTGTGTGTTTTTTTTCCCCACAGAAGTTCTTTACACAACAAATAACGAGGAGAACACGACCCTGTCTGTGATCAACTTGTGTTTGTAGTAAAGCTCCACCTCTGACTCGCTCTGAGCGCACTCACTGGGCGGTTTTTAGAACTCACACACACACACACACACACACACACACACACACACACACACACACACACACACACACACACACACACACTCACACACCAGCATTAGACTGCAACCTGCTTAATGCCCGTTATTTAGACTCGCAGCGCGCGAGGCAGGACGGAGGGACTGTTACCGGCTTTGGGAAAACCAGAATCTTTAATGGGTCACTTTTTTTTCCATCCGCGCCGAGCTGGAAAGTGATACATTACGGAAAGCAAATACATCCGCTAAAGTAAAATGGCTTCTTTCAGTGAACTTGTTATTCTTTTACGGGGGGACTTTGCATCAATCGTTGGCTTTTAAGCTGTGGTCGACTTGCCCTGTTGGAGGTTTCTGAATATATTTTTACATGGTGCCACTTGAAGCAGGACATTGTGCCGAGGAAAGAGCAATGAGATCAGGGCAAATATTTTGCATTGGGGAATATTTTAAATGGCTTGATACGTTTTTGTTTGCGTTTGGTGTGCGGCTGTGAAAAAAAGTTTCGGTTATCTTTACTGATTTATAATTGGCTCTAATCGGGGGTGAAACCCAAAGCGACATAGACTCGGAGAGAAGACCGCGCGGACGCACCATGACATGCTGCTGGATCGCCTTCGTCGGACTGTGGTGGAGCGCTTATTGCACGTTCCTGGTCGCAGGTAGCAATTACTTATTCGATGGAAACAACGAAGTGCATCCAAGTTTCATCCACCGGCGGCTTCGGACGCACGAGAAGAGGGAAATGCAGAAGGAGATTTTGTCCATTCTTGGACTGCCGCACAGACCGAGACCGCACATATCCCACGGAAAGTACAACTCGGCTCCCCTCTTCATGTTGGACTTGTACAAAACCATCTCGAGCGAGGAGAAGAACGAAGTCGACGGCATGCTGGAACAATATCAGTCCATGCTGACGACCCAAGGCCCTTCCCTGGCCACGTATCAGGAGAACGCCTTTCTCAACGACGCCGACATGGTGATGAGCTTCGTCAATTTGGGTAAGCCGTGGCTACAATTCCTGGGGAAAAAAAGAAAACGTTTGGCCCACAATAATAAATGGTCTTCTTTATAGCCTGCAATAAAAAAATCTTCCAAATTGACGGTAGCTTAGGCCAACTATAAGATGATTTATTTGCCTTATGAATTTATGGGACTAATTTAAAACCAATACAATTGTATGTTTAGTCGAACTGGACTGAAGGACAATTACGCACCGCATTGACGCATTTAGGCGCATTGTATTCCACGTAGCAAGAGCAGAATTCACTTGCAACTCAAGAAGGAGGCTTTCATAGAGGGTTGAGACCTGGTGTTGTTCAATACTGTTTTATTGCTTGTGTTTTTATTCCACCGGGCTAAATTGCTTCGCCGTTGGCTCATTCATAGTTACGCTGTGGTTAGTGCTGTTATAGACTATCTGTTGCATGATTTATGAGGGGGGGGGGGGGGGGGGGGGGGGGGGGGGCGGAAAATGTAACTCGTATCCTCACAAACTATCAACATCCACCACCACTGGTATTTGTATATAAATGGATATTCCTGCTGTTGACCTCGTGGGGAGGAGTGGTGGGGAGAGGGCGGTTGTGGTTTCGTGCGTAAAATCTCGTGCGTCTCATTGTTTGCGTTCCCCGCACTCAAGATCGTCTTTAATTAGAGCCAGTGACGACAAAGAGAGACACTTTAATCATGTCGGGGGTTTTGGGAACATAAAAACCAGCGGGCCGTCCCTCCATTAGCAGCTCCAGTGTTTAGAGAGGGATTCTAAACAGAGCGCGTGAAGATAAACAGAGGCGCTGCCAGAGCCCGATGCGCTGGACACGCTGGCTTAATACGGAGATTGATTATCAGTCTTCTTTTTTTTTTGTTTTGGAAACTGCTAGCCGCAACAAATGATACATTTTGGCCTGGGAAATAAATGAAGTTTCGCATGAAGTATCATGAACGTGGTTTGATGTTGCGTCGCTCATCTCGAATTCACGCACACTGGCCTCGATGCCAAGTTCATCCTCTTGAAAATGAGGTGTGTAGGTCTATTGATTGTACAAAGGAAATGTAATTACCCTGCAGTCAATACAAGTGATATTCTTCCACGATAAACTCCAGAAGTTGAAGTCAAAGGTCACATGAGCCAAAGTCAATATAATTTGATTTTTGTTATTGCAGAGAAGTTGCTTATAAAATGGAAGCGAGCGCTTCCTATAACGTATTGGTCCTCTGAGAATTCATGTTGCAACCCGTGGTGATGAGAAGCAGACACCCAGTTCCAGACAGAGGGAGGTTGTCGGTCTTTCCCCCCCCCCCCCCCTTCCTTTTTCTTTACAAATAACCAACTTCTCCGTTGGCTTCTGTGTGTGTGGGGAGTGTGTAATAGTGGTGGTGGTGGTGTGTGTGTGTGTGTGTGTGTGTGTTTGTGTGTCTGTGGCTTTGGTCACTCGGCCTATCCCCTCTTCTGTTTCGGTTTGAATTCGCGTATAAACTCCCGTGTTGCCGCACATCTGGCCATCCACTTTGATTAATCACGTCCTGTGCATCTTTTGACGATTCCCTCAGATTTCTTTTCTCTCTCTCCGCGTCCCGGGATTAGGTTGCCATCTCTTCCAGTTGTACACAGAGTCCTAACCGCCTTGTAGGAGGAGGGTCGGCTTCCTCCTCGAATGTGATTGTAATTAATGTTGGGACCGGCCAAGGCTCCCCATCTGCTTTGCAAATAAAGGGCCCCGCACGACTACCGTGTGTCATCGCTGGTCGATTGGTTTTTAACGGGTCTGTTTCCCCCAATCGGAGTGGGTTGAGTGACTTGAAAGGCTCCTGTAAGTTGGAGGTACAACCACCAGTACAGCCATGGAGGGCTCCTAGGTGGTCTTGCTTGCTTGTTATCTGAAATAACTGGAATCCTCGAATCTGGATATCACGTGTGGCCAAATTTAAACTGCAAATTAAACCCAAGGCAAATGAAAGGCAGAACGAAACAAAAGAGTCTAAACAATCTGTCGAAGAGCTTTAGGATTCTTTCAGGCCAGATTTTTTGGGACAAGTCCGACCTGGGTTTCAGTTAGTTTTTTTTAATATTATTGGCAGGCAGTTTGTAGTTTAATCCTTGTCATTATACCCTTTGGCCAAGTTCAAACTATGGCTTTCAGGTCTTTAAAAGTGTCGACAGACAAAGCTGCGCACAAGCGTGCCATGAGGACACAGGTTAATTCCATCTTTCTCAACTAGAAGGAAGAAGACCCCAAACCAGATCACACGCTCCATATCTTTCAACGATCTGCAGCGGCCCGCGACGACAGACACGATGAGCGTGATTTAAGCGCGAGGTCTGAACTGACGTCTTTCACAGCCAGCTGCCTGCCGCGGTAGCGCAGATAGAGAGCTCATTTTCAGACACTTCCACTTTTCGGGGGATGGGTCGATTTAAGGGCCTCTCTGTCTTAACTCACTGCGATCCAGATGCGTCTTACCCCCATCCCTCTCCACCAACTCACCCCCACCACACCAACCCCAACCCCCGTTTGGCGTGATTCATATGGAACGTTTTTAGTTCAGCTGCTCAGTCATTTCTTCACCTTTCATCATTTTACTCAGAGTGACCCATTGACTCATCGAATAAAGAAGAAGAAAAAAAAAAGGGACGCGAGGGCGAGCAGGTGGTGGAAAAACGTCAAATTGGGTGACCGGGCAGCATATTTTCCATCCTCCTCCTCCTCCTCCTCCTCCTCCTCCTCCTCCTCCTCCTCCTTTTATATATTTCACTTTTGGAATGACACGTCCATCCCTGTTTGTCTAGTGGACGTCCCACTTTCCACTGGGTCCTTGTGAAGTGACATTTTCTTCTTTTCCTTATTTTGTTGGGCACTGTGGTGACTCATGCCTTGAGTCGTGACACACTCCAGTGCCTACCTTTCATCCCAGTGTATTGTCGGTGTCTCTCTCTCTCTCTCCCTCTCTCTCTCTCTCTCTCTCTCTCTCTCTCTCTCTCTCTCTCTCTCTCTCTCTCTCTCTCTCTCTCTCTCTCTCTCTCTCTCTCTCTCTCTCTCTCTCGATACTGGGCCACTCCTCTTGTTAACCGAGGTAGACGCCGCCACAGTTTCCCTCTCCAGTGGAGTCTAAACAGGCGGGATCCAACCTTGATTCCCCAGTCGAAAGGGATTACCCAACGTCAACAGGACCTCAGAAGATGCGGCCCCAACCGCAGATCCCTTTTAGTGTAGGAGTAAAAAACCAGCGGGCGTCGTTGTTCTGGGTTAAACTGGGCTTTTAGTGGAACAGCGTTTAACTGTATTAAGATGCAGGTGTACCATGTCCTGAGCCATGATACACCTGTTATCGTGTACCGTCCAATGACCAGTGGCGTGCGTGTCTAGTACAGACAGAGCGTGCAGAAGGCAACAAACAAGGGGCAACTACACTCATAATTACAGAGGAATGACGTAGGCAAACGCTTGACAAACACAAGCCAATGTCGGGCTGCTATTATTGGATTGAAGCGGGATGTGTGGGTCTGGGTTGTTGATTTGGTCAGCATGGGGATACGGTGGTGATGCTCACACTGTTTAGCTGCACAGTGACTCAAGGATGCACCCAAAATGGCTCTAGGGTATTATTTATTTTAAAGGCGCACCGAACTGGAACCGTTGGAAATGTTTGCCCCGATTCATCTGCATTTAACTGCAGATGCGTTGTAGCCCTAGTCAAAAGCTATAGGAACACTACAGACAGGTGTGTGAGTGTGTGGTTGTGTGTGGGTGCTTGTGGTTGTGTGTGTGTGTGTGTGTGTGTGTGTGTGTGTGTGTATGTATGGATGTAAGGGGATCCAGGTCAGATGGGGGCAGTAGGTAGGGTGTCATCTCATTGTTTACCTTGGCACAGGTCACTTCTCTTCTTTTTTTAAAATTCCTACCCCCTGTTGACTTTGCACCATCCTCCTGTGCTGAGCTGGTGAAGTCTCTCTCTAATAATTCACGGAAAATCTGTGGGCCAACTCAGGGTCTGGGTCTTGTTTTAGCTCTTCGTGGCCCTCCTGTGCTCCACGGTTCTCCTGGGAATCATAGATGAGCCTTTTCACAGCATGTCCGCATAGGACAGCAGAGGAAAGTTGCCCAAACAGATGTATTGTTAAAACTGTAGTTTGAGTCTTCTGAGCATCATTCGTCCCACAATTTGACGTTGATTCACGCTGATGTTCAGTCACGCTCAGCCTTTCTGTGGCTTTGATCTTTAAAATGACAATGTTTTTTATTATTATTAATTCTTTTATAAATAGGGGCCTTTCTTAAGTCTCTCCGCCCTCATCGCTCCACCGGCTCCATCAGTCTCCGCACATCTGCTGCTGTAGCACACCTCATTGCTCCGCTATAATAGCCGATCTGTCACCAGCCCTCTTAGCTAAGTCAACAGCCACCCGCGTCGGGTTGACAGAGTGCCGTCGTCCGCTCTCCACCACCCACACTATAAAGGGCCGGGGATACGTCAAGCGAGCCCTAAGTCGTCTTTTGTTTTAGTTTCACAAAGATTAGCCGGTGTGTGAGTCTTTTCTTCCACACTCACAGTGACTGTACTAAAACGGCTGGGCTTCCTGTCCCATGAGGCCTAGCGGCATCAGAGGCCATGTGCGTAGTGAAGGGACGCTTCTTTCACACTGAGGCGTGTCCCAAACCCCCCCCCCCCCCCACCCCCACTCCCCCTCGCCCTGATCTAATGATTAAGGGCTGTGTTTGTTTGATGGATGCTTTTAGAAGCTGACTCAAAACCCGTCTCAACGTACTTCCTGTTATCACTCCCCGCCCTAACTGGGAGCATGTTGTAAACAGCGTTTGCTGGAACTGATGCAAGAAATTCCAGTTAGGCTACGACATTAAGCAACGGCTCTATCCTGAGACCTACTTCGCAGGGGATGCTAAGAGTTGCCCCAGCCAAATCGAAAACTTGTTTGTTTAAAAGCATTTTCAGTTCCCGCCACAAGCTTCCGTGAACTTTAAGTGGAGTCCCCGGAACGGCCCAAGATATACAAATTAATCCGCTTATTGAGTTACACAGTTTTATAGTGCTTCCTCTCGTCTCCCCTCTGTGTTTGGATTGTATTGGTTGTCAGGCTCTTCTGGCAACACACAACTCCTCCTCCATGAAGCAAACATTGTGAATGGGAGAAACATCTCCGCTCCGCTGTATTATGGCTTTTCCAGCCGGACAGCGGTTTTCTGTCATGAAACGCGAGGGTTTGCTCAACAGCTCCATTGTCATTGAGAGATTGGTGTTTGTGTGTCAAACATACTGGCGTGTTAATGTGCTATGAGACAATTTATTGTCTGCCAGGGGGAGATCGCCTTTTTGGACATTTTTGTGGTGAGTGTCCGCACATCAATGAGGTGGAAGACGAAGGAAAACACAGAAAAGAAACAGAGAGAAACGTCTTACCCTACGCTCACACACACACACACACACACACGCGCACACACACAGGCACACACACACTTGCCTGGTTACATACAGTTTGCTAACCTGGAGGTCAAAGCATAGCTGTTTTCGAAAAAGCACATTCCATTTACACTTGAAGTTGTCTCTTCTCGCACGCCACTCTCTACACACGCTCTACACTACTCACACACACTAACTCTAACATACACACACTCACACACACATTAACTCTAACACACACACCACCTCTTCTTGCCCGTCCTGATGATATCGCTCTCTTCTCACGCCATAACTCTCCTGGATGACAAGATGGCTGCTGTGATGGGGATTTAGTACAGAGATTAACACCCACCCACCCCCCACCCCATCCTCCTCTGCACTCTCTATCTCTCCCCCCCCCATCTCATCCCATCTCATCTCATCTGCATACGCAGACTCATCACCCCCCACCCATCCAGACAGTGAGATAGATAGCGGTGAGATAACATGTGTGTGTGTGTGAGGAGATAAGAGAGGCCCCAGCACACTTTGGGTCTGTTAGTGATCTGTTCAAAGAGAGAGAGAGAGGGAAAGAGCGAGAGAGAGAGAGAGGAGAGAGAGACAGAGAGAGAGAGAGAGAGAGAGAGGGAGCTAGAGAGAGTGGGTGGGTGGTGCTGGTGGTGGTGGTGGTGGGGGTGATAACCACCGGACAGAACATCTGATTGAGGACGCGCTCGCCTCCCCATTCATCACCTGGTGTGTCGGCATGCAGGAATTTAACCCTTCTCCCTCTGTCCTCGCCCCTGGGGAGGGGCGGGGGGGGGGGGGGGGGGGGGGTTGGGAGAGAGGGAGAGAAGTGGGAGAGAGAGAGTCAAAGCTCAGCACCACTCAGCCTCCCTCTATCCCTCCCCATCACTGTCTCTCTTTCTCTCCATCTCTCCATCTCTCTGATTAGGCGTATCGGTTTTGGTGAGTTGAGAGTTTATAAGGTCATGAAGTTGTGTGTGGTTGAATAGAACTGTAGACCATTCGCTCCATATCACAAATGTATTTGCTAAAGTATTAGTCCACATTTTTATGCCCACATCGGCAAGGGACAAAACATCCTAAATTCCAAATTAGAAAGGGAAGAATTTCCCCAGAGCCCGGGGTGACTGTGTGGGACCACAGGGGTCCAGTCAGGGGATAGACACAGAGGTGAGCACGTATGAACCACTCTGTAAGAGAGGTGTGGTGTCATGTTGTCTGTGTCCAAATGAATACCTCATGTATTTATGGTTTTTACAACAGCTTTACGGGGTGGAATGAAAATGGAGAAATCAACCAAGCTGCTTAAGGTATTGTTCGTGTGTGTGTGTGAATTCCTTTGTATCCCTCTGTCCTACTAAAAACTGTAAACCATATGTCAGTCTTAAAAAAGACCCCCAAGTGGAGATCATTAACTTGGAATTAGAGGGTGTGTGTGTGTGTGTGTGTCTGTGTGTGTGTGTGTGTGTGTGTGTGTGTATGTGTGTGTGTGTGTGTGTGTGTGTGTGTGTGTGTGTGAGTGAGAGAGAGAGAAAAGACGCACGAGTAATATGGAAAGAGCAAGATGAAACACAACGTAAGGATCCCACCGATACAGACAGGGAAGATGAAAGCAAACAGAACACACACACACTCACTCACACACACACACACACACACACACACACACACACACACACACACACACACACACACACACACACACACACACACACACACACACACACACACACACACATACACTCAGTGAAGGCCACACCCGGAGTTGAGTTATGGCGAAAGTGGCGTCCGTCCAAAGTGTAGCACAGGAATACCTCATCATGTATGACGTCTGGCTTACTTTTCTGCTCAGCTGTGAGGCTATGTGTTGATGGAGGGTTATGGTCTTCACATTACTTCAACCTTCACCGTGTATGTGCTGGAGCTCTTTTATGGAGCCGCCCTCATGTTATACCATCAGTGCATCAGGCTGTTTTCTTTTCTTGGCCCCATAAGAGAGTAAATATCATTCACCATTTACTTGACTGACATGTTATGACATTGCTGTCACTCACGGCAAATTTGAATCATCGTTTGTGATTTCATGGAGAAATTGCAAAAATCGCAAAATAGTTCAGAGAGCGGGCTCTTTTGGACTCTGTTGTATTGCTCGACAGGACAGAGAGAATATACAGCCGATAAAAAGTGATAGATTCAGCCCCAACCCATCCTCGGACCCCCTCATCAATTATGACATCTCACATTCTTTCCTCCAACTCCTGGCAGCACTAATGTACCCCCCCCCCCCGCACCCCTCCCCCGCCAAACACACACGCAGACAGACACACACATACACACACAAACACACACACCTCTATCCTCCAACCACACACACACACTCACACACACACATGCACATACACACATGCACATACACACACACACACACACACATGCCCACACACACGTACATACACAAACACACACCACTGTCCTCCCACCTCACACACACACACACACACACACACACAAACCCCTCTCCTCTCCTCTACCATGCCCCAAACCCCCCACGCCCTGATTTATCTCGGGCCAATCAGAAAGCAGGAAAAGGGCAGTGAGAGGGGAGGGGTGAGGTGCCTGTGTGGAGGGTTCAGAGAACCATGCAGGGGGGTCAATGGGAGATTTAGGGCCCTGGGTAACCTGGAGGGTCCACGAAACGGATGTGTGCACTTTATGTGGCTGTTTGTGTGTATGTGTGTGTGCTAATGTATGGTTTTCTTGTATGTACTAAATACTCTTTTCTGGTATTAGGGATTCTATGTGTTGATTTTCCAGTGCTGTGTGTGTTTGTGTGTGTGTGTGTGTGTGTGTGTGTGTGTGTGTGTGTGTGTGTGCTTGCCTTTCTTCTTCATGTGTAATAAATACGTATTGAGGCACCCAAAGCTTAGTGGAGCCTCAATTTCAGACCATCCACTCTACACCCCGCTAGTAACATTAACAGACACAACCCTAGCTCCCGTTTACATTCCACAACATGTTGGTTGACAACTTCATGTCGCAGGCTGGGCCCGCTCCCTTCCCTCCCTCCCCGCCCTCCCTCCCTCCCTCCCCTCTCTCCCTCCGGTCGCCCTCTTATGTGTTCCCAGGCTAAACCCTCATCCCTTCAGAAAGGACATGCCTGAAAAAACAAGATGGAGAGATGGATCACCCCAACTCCCCCCACCTCTACAACTACCATCACCCCCTCCATCACACTACTCCCCCCCCCCCCCCCCCCCCCCCACACACACACACGGATACTCCTGACACTCCCGCTTACAAATTTACGAGCCCCCGGCTGACCCCCGAGTGAAGGGGGGGGGGGAGAGGGGGGAGACAGAGGAAGGGAGAGACAGAGAAAAGGGAAGGAAAGAGAGAGTGGAGAATGAGTGGCTTGTGGATGGAAGAGAAAAGTAGTGTGACAGAATGACGAGAGAATCAAGGGCATTACGAGTCACGTGAGCATAGAAAAACAGGGAAGAGAGAGCTGGTGAGGAACTGGGTGGAGCGAGGGACTGAACTGGATCAACTCCAGACATGGGGCCCAAACAGAATACCCATAAGACACCTGTACGATGAATGCTCCATCAGTTGCTAGGCCACGCCATTGTCTGTTAAATCATTGGTATTTATGTATCGGTACTCTTCAGATCAATGAATTGGACAGCGGAACTAAAGGATTCAGGTGTTTGAAACCTATAAAGTGTGTGTGTGTGTAAGTGTGTGTGTGTGTGTGTGTAAGTGTGTGTGAATATGTGCGTGCGTGCGTGCGTGTGTGTGTGCATCCGTGCATCTGTGTGTGTATGTGTGTGTGTGTGTGTGTGTGTGTGTGTGTGTATGTGTGTGTGAGTGAGTGAGCGAGCAGTCACACTCAAGGTCCTTCACTGGGATATCGCAAAAGTATTCTTGTTTTAGTCTTATCTTTGCCTGTTTTACAAGAGATAAGCGTGTCTCTTGTTTGTGCACTGGCTCTGTCCCCTGCAGTGTGGAGTGATCCATTGTTCCACTTGGGTCTAAAAATGGTGCGCTAATATACCCTCCTGTATCTTCTACTGCTGGACGACCCCTCAGCGCTCAGCAACACGCTGGCCCTTCCTGTCGGCCCCTTAGCTTTAACACAGTGACTATCTTACTCGCATATGAACACACACGCACACGTACACACACACACATCGCCTCTTCATCTTCTTCTACGCCTGTCCGATTAGTGTTGTTTAAGCCCCAGACGCCTGTGCCCCGTTTCTTGTTTTTATTCCTGAGAGGAATGTAACCTCGACCTTCTGTAGAGGGAAAGACAAAGCGAGACCGAGAACATTTCCCCCTGTTCCATCTGTAAATATTGTCCCTCCCGTTTGTCTCTCTCATGTATCTCTTTCGCTCTCATATGCACTCCCTCTCCTTTCCTGGACGTCTCTTGATTCATTTCAGGCTGCTTACTTACTTACCGTGTGGATTCCAACGGCGACAGCTTTATCTTGATAAGGGTAAGCTACAGGAGAATATGATAGCTTTTTAATTAACATATTACTACCAAACAGACGGAATAGTAGGGGAGATCCCAGCTAAGAGCTGCCCATTTAGTTGTAAAAAAAAAAAAAACGTTTGTCATGTATAATATTTGGGTTTCTTTATGTGTTTCAGGTCTTTTTCCGTTTTAGGTCTGCTGTATTTCTTTTTTTTTTATCGTGACTACAGGTCATTTTTGCATCGTATTACCTCAGGTTTTAAATCGCTATAGCTTCCACTGTGATCCCCCCCCCCCACACACACACACTCACACACACACACACCCTAACCCCATAATGTATTCCATAATGCATATAAACTCACCATACACAATGAGCCTGTTGATGTGACATGCCCCCCTCCCACACACACACACTCTCTGTGCTGCAGTGTTGACATGGCCCCCCCTGAGGTGTATTATTAGCAGCCGCTGTATTCCCCCTGTAGTGCCCGTCCCCAGGTCCACCTGCTATTTGAATATCCAGGTGTCTGGTTTCTCTTGCGGCGGAGCCTTTACACGAGGGTCAGCCACGCGTGTGTGTGAGACCTGTGTGTGTGTGTGTGTGTGTGTGTGTATGTGTGTGTGTTGAAACGTCTGCGGTGGGATCCCCCCATGTGGATCATGAGCTCTTTAGCGAAGCCACTGTGGCGTGTTGCGGTCAGCGCAGGCCGAGTGGTGCTGAGCTTTGACTCTCTCTCTCTCTCTCTCTCTCTCTCTCTCTCTCTCGCTCTCTCTCTCTCGCTCTCTCTCTCTCACACATACATTCTCTCTCTTTGTCTCTCTGTCTCTGTCTCTCTGTGGCTGTCTCTCTGTCTCTCTGTCTCTCCTTCTCGCTATCTCTCTTTCTCTGTCTCTCTATCTCTCTCTGTCACTATGTCTCTGACCCTCTCCCTCTCCCTCTCCCTCTCCCTCTCCCTCTCCCTCTCCCTCTCCCTCTCCCTCTCCCTCTCTCTCTCCCTCTCCCTCTCTCACTATATCTCTGTCCCTCTCTGTCCCTCTCTCACACACACACACACACACACACACAAACTATCTTTCGCCATGACAGAAGGGGTGTGCAGGGAAAAGCAAAGACGGGTGGAAGAGAGGGAAGGTGGTGGAGAGATACTAAGACAGGAAGAGCAAAATGAGGATAAAGTGAAGAAGAGGTCTGTAGAGATGAAGTGTGAGAAGGGTGAAGAGGGGGAGAGACAGAGAGAGAGAGATAAGAGAAAGGGGGAGAAGGAAAACAAGATCAAAGGGGTGGACAGGAAAAAGAGATTGAAAAGTGAGTCAGGGAAGGAGAGGAAAAGGAAGAAGAGAAAGTTGAAAGATGTGCCCAGGGTACTTCAGGTAGAAGAGTGATGCTTGAAACACACTCAGAGAGAGGTAACGATAGAGATACAGAGAGAGGGAGAGAGAAAAAGAGAGAAGGTGAGAAAAGGAGAGAGACAGAGAGAGAGACGGAGAAAGAGATATACAGAGAGAGACAGGGAGAGAAGGAAAGACAGAGGGATAGGGAGGGAGAGAGAGACACACACAGAGGGAGACAGACAGAAGGAGAGAGACAGAGAGAGCGGGATCGGGAGAGAGAGACCAAAAACAGCCCTTGCCCTCTACCTTGCGGTTGCGGTTTGCACAAGCCGGCGATATTTTGACGTCTACTTTGGAAACAGCTGCGTTTCCCTTTTTCAAAGATATTCTTTCCTTATTTATCAGATCCCTCAGGAGAGATCCATCACCTGGTCCTGACACTGACTTCCTCCCTAACACACACACGCACACACACACACACACACACACACACACACACACACACACACACACACACACACACACACACACACACACACACACACACACACACATACACACACACAGTCATAAACACTTACGTAAACACTCAGACACACGCACACCCACACACACACACACACACACCCACGTAAACACTCACACATACGCATACTAAAGCGCACACATTTGTACCAGATCACTGTAACAGCCCTACCTACTGTTGCTATATCACACAGACAAATACAGGTGCACCGACCCATGCGTATAATATATAGGTACATTTATATAAAGGTACATTCACAACCCCCCCCCCCCCCCCCCCCCCCCCCCACACACACACACACACACACACAGACATGCACACAGGCCTGCATACAAATAAGCACAACACATGTCGCACTTACATGTTTTTCTCCCCTGTGTGCATGCTAACTATGTGCATACGGTAAACCACTTAAAAGACCAGCGCACTATACGTGCCCCGACATGAGGGCCCACTTTAAAACGGCATTCCACAACGCATGGAGAGCCTGACAAGCATCGTCGAGGGTGTTTACGTTAAGGGTTTGAGAGCACAGAATGCCGGCCCCAGATCTACATCTGTACGACAATGTTCTTTTTTTGTTCATGAGCGAACAGTGGGAGTACGTATCTGTTCACAGCGGTGTTTGGCTAGCTCTAAATTGTGCCAAATCCCTATACTAGCTATGGGAGCCTTTTTTAAATGTATTATTAAGAAGGCCCTGCGGTCTTGCTTAGAGGAGAATTTAATGCTGGTAGGAATCGTATCAAGGATGGAATTTCTTTTCATATCAAAGATTTTTCTTGTAATGTATTCAGGGAATAAATGTGAATTCCGAATGTGATCTGCGTTCATATTTACTTAGCATCCAAGGGGAGAAATCACAATCATACAATTTGTGTTTTTATTGTCAATGTCCATATTGTGGTCATGGTATATACACTGGAATTAGATACCTAGATGAAATGGGACTTTTGCTCGGCCTCCGATCTGAGCCTACAGGGGTGTAAAGTATACAAATATAATGTCTCTCTGTTCGTCCGGGCAACAAAAAACCTCCTTTTAACAGCTGTTGTAGGACAACATATAATTCTATTAACGTCTTGGAGACTCTGGAGGGGGAAAGGGTCTTGACATTTTCCAGCCCATTTCTCAAGGAATTTCCTTTAGCGCCGAAGATCAAAAAAAAAAAAACGAACGGTCGTTGCTCCATATTCAGTTAACAGCCACCGATGACTGTCTCTTCTCGGAGAGCTCTAAATGTGTCCCAGAAAACAAACATGCAGCCCACGTATGCACACAGCGCAGCGCCACAGACACACAAACACACAAACACAACCACACACACACACACACACACACACATAACCACACACACGCATGCACATATGCACGCACACACACACACACACACACACACACACACACACACACACACACACACACACACATACACACGGTAAGTGTGTAAGAATTTTCATGAAAGCCGTATCCGGTCTCTTCTTCTGTGCGTGGATGTCAAATCTTGTATAACCATCCTATAATAATAACAGCCCAGAACCCCCCCCCCCCCCCCCCCCAGGCAGATGTAGTCTGGGGGTTCTCTTGGCTCAGGGCTGCCAGAGAGATGGAATGAAATCTCTCATTGACACACAGGTATGAGGGCCTGGGCTGGGCCAGAACATACAGGAGACACTGTCTGGCCCGCCAGCCATCAGCTGTCAGTCCCTGTCAATGAACAGTAATGGCATCTTTTGTTCTGTGTGTGTGTGTGTGTTTGTGTGCTGGTTTTGTGTGTGTGTCTGTGTGCACTCGATTCACTGCTAGCGTTTTGTCTGGGTGCGTCCCAGGCAGTGTGTGTGTGTGTGTGTGTGTGTGTGCGTGTGTGTGTGTGTCTTTGTCTGTGTATGTGTGTGTGTGTGTCTGTGTGTGTGTGTGTGTGTGTGTGGCGGTTGGACGTGGACCCAGCAGCCATACCTCGCATGTCGATCTGTTAACAGAACCCCGACGGAGGGGTAATTATCTGCAAATTATACGCCTACTCTACCGAGTTAGGAACACACACACACATAGACCCACACACACACACACACACACCCTGCCTAAGACGCATAGACAGACAAAGGGCCAGCAGTGAGTCGAGTGGTGATAGACGTCGTTGGTTAACAAAGCCGATGTGTTTCATTTGTGAAACATTAGCAGAACTAAATCGTGTGAGTGTGTGTGTGTGTGTGTGTGTGTGTGTGTGTGTGTGCCAAGGAGAACTGACACATGTATGGCAAACTGTGAATGTGGCTTAGAGTTTTAAATCAAAACCTCTAAATCAGATCAAGCAAATGTTGATAATGTGTGGTGTATATGTGAGAAGGCATTGGTGAATGAGATGCTGCTCTGTGTTTTCTGGTTCGATAACACTGTATTAGTGTGTGTGTGTGTGTGTGTGTGTGTGTGTGTGTGTGTGTGTGTGTGTGTGTGTGTGTGTGTGTGTGCGTGCGTGCATGTGAGCGTGTCTGTTGTTTTGGACAGGGTTTTTGGGACAGCCCTCTCTGACAGTACCTGTCATGGTTTTGGAAGAGTCTTCTGATGACTGCTGCTGAATGGGGTTTATAAAGGATTATGTGAAGGATGATAACAGCAGATAAGATGTGATAATATGCCTCAAAACAAGACCTCTGTCCTGAGAGCGTTCCTGTCCTGTTCCTGTGTGTGTGTGTGTGTGTGTGTGTGTGTGTGTGTGTGTGTGTGTGTGTGTGTGTGCATGTGTGCACGTGCACGTGCACGTGGGTATGCGTGTGTGCACGTGCCTCCATGCTCGTACCTTGTATTTTGACGACCCCTGATTGTAATAGTCACTCATTTGTTTAGTGTTTTTTCACGGGTTTGACGCAAACAATTTTGGTATCACATTCAGTCATCGAGTTCAACAACGCTACTATTTTCTCTTTTTATTTTTATGGTTACAATCCACGACCCAATCAAAACAGTGCAGGACAAAAAAATGACAACCTCTTTAGCAGACACTTAAGTTCTTAATTTCAGCTCTTAAGTAGCCCGCCACTGAAACATTTCTGGCTCGGATCGCCGCTTTGGTTACGCACACCAGTAACTAGAAACGACCCAGAAGGTTTTGGCGGTGTAGCTCTGTTTAGCCGCCATGTCCTTGTGTGTGTCCTAATGGAGCCTGACAATGTTCAGATAGGCTGGCCGCCCCGCCTCATATCCCCGCTATGCTCCACCGGGCTCGGCCTGGCTCATACTCCCCGATAGTGTGTGTGTGAACGCAGTGCTCTGTTCACAGTACACGTGTGTGCGAGTGATGTGTGGAAGTATGTTGTTGTGTCAGTAATAGGAAGCTTGTATGTATCCACTTGTGTTTGTTGGATTTAATCTAGCTTCTTCAATCCAGCCATGGCATGTGTGTGTGTAACTGGAAGTGTTCATACAAGCTATCTATAGCTGAAGATTCCAAATACTACGTCTGCCTATGTGTGTGTGTGTGTGTGTGTGTGTGTGTGTGTGTGTCAATGTGTACGTGTGCACCTCTGCTTGCATGCGGTCACATGTGTGGAACAAAAACGTTGGCTCCTGCCAGTGGCCTGAGTCTGGTCCCGCTGAGCCCCGCGTGAGGGCTTTGAAGCTGGGGGTTAGAGCAGTGGATCGCCCCGCGTGAATATGGCATGGTCCTCCTGCTCAGCCTACAAGATCACACACATACACATACCAATGGGCTCCCAGGGACCCATTTCAGACACACGCACGCACATACAAACACACACTTTATATACCACTGGGTTATAGCAAATGGGGTGAGTACTTATTGAGGACTCAGGGGCCCTCTGTCCCCCATCTAGTACAGCCCTCTTTAACCACAAAGGGCCCCAAACCTTCACAGAATGCTGAAAACTGTCCCTGGGGGCCAACCAAGTGTATGGTCATGTGTGTTTGTATGTGTGTAAATGTGCGAGAATGTAAAGAGCTCTCAGGTCTGTGTTCCAATCTTTCCTTGCTCAGCTCAGTGCTGAAGATTATTATGTAATGCATAGCAGCAGTAGTGGTCACTGGTTCAGTGGTAAAGACTTAACAAGACAATGTTTTTTTGGAAGGAAATAAAAGTGAACCAAAAGTGGCGAGTGGCTAAAGACCTGTTGACTTTCACACGTTTCCTCCCCGCAAAGACAATCTATTTGCCAACCCAAAACCTTTAATTGCAGGGGTTAGCACCAGGCAATTAACAAAATGTATGGGTCAACTTTAAAACAGCAGCCAGTTGGAGAGACACACACACACACCCTGGAGCATAATTACATAAACACAGATGGATTCTTCTCATGCTTTAGGCTCCAGCACACATTTTATCACTTCAACCATTAGTTGAAGTCAGCCTCTTCACAAAAATGCCGACGGTTTCTCGGTTGCAGTGAGATTTCATTGATGGGTGTTGTTCTTTGTCCATCTTTCTCTCATTTACCCCGACCATCTTACATTTGGGGATTACATTGGTTTCGATACAGATAGAGTGTTCAAGACTTGGGACAAGAGTGTTGAAGGTCTGCAAATTCCGTCGGTTGCATGTTCAATGAAACAACCCCTAAGATATTACATATTTTATAGTATAGTAACATCTCTTTTTCTGTTTTGCTTTTATTTTTAGGATTATATATTTCCTTCTATATTTCAGGGGAATCCTAGGAGGAAAGCTGCCTCATAGGTACTTCTTACTTTCCGGTCACACAAACACACATTACACACACTTATAAAATACATGTTCCCTTTACAATCACATGATTAGAACCTCAAATGCTCCATTGGCGCTGAGCATTTGTGCATGGTAAATCCTTTAACGGGAACCCAACACAGCTGCTGGGCCCGCACATAAGAACGTGTCCTGATTCAGCGCTGACTCTGCAGAACCGACATCAGACCATCCGTTCACGTTGGACGTTGCATTGGGTATTGGTTGTTATGGTGTTATCTGATTAATGCTATACAGATGTACATGGAGAAAGTTGCAAGTCAGGGCTACTCTCTGGCTCAGCCCAGCTAACACGCTAACCGTGTAGGCAGTGTGCCTTGAGGCAGCCGCGGGGTCACATCAGTCCCTCTCTGACTCGCTACGAGTCAGTCCCTCTCTTCTTCAATCCCTCTTTCCGGTCTCAGTCTTCCCTGTCCTGTCCATGAATGCATAAAAGCCCCATTAAAATGTAGTAAAAGTCATAATTTCTCGTCTATGACTTGTTTTGGTTTAATGTCAAACAAGAGGAAGTCATGGCGCATACACAGGGTATTGCGAGAAGGAATGCAGAGTCCCAGATAAGCAGAGTTAAGTCACACTGGAGTGACGGACTAATCCCTCCCCCTGACCACTTTGTTCTTGGTCATTAAAATGTTCTTGACGTGGATTCCCCCGATCAGTTTAGCACAATCGGGCACAGTATTTCCCCGCACGCAGTGTTCACATTGTGAACCTGAAACGAAAGGCTTTTTTGAAACACAGCTGCAATAACATGCTCATTTGAGCTTAGCGTATAAACACAGCCTTTCACTGGCAATATGATTACCAACACACACACACACACACACACACACACACACACACACACACACATGCACACTCTCTCGTTTCTTGCCAGTCTGTCATCATGAGACGGGTACTTAGTCAAGTCTTACGGACAGATCTCAACAGAGCCTGTGATCTGGACCACAGGTGTCCTGTGCTCTGTCTCCTCCTTAAAAAAAATGCTGCCAAACTATCTGTGTGTTTGTAGACAAACTACAATCTTGTTCTGTTGTTACTTGCACTCGTTTTGAATAAACGACTATTCGGAACACATCGGAAATCTTAAAGTAAGTAAAGTAAGGAACATAATTAAAGTGTATACCCCTCACATGAACAGGAGCTAGGCTACTGTAACTCTGCAAGTCAATGGAAGCGGCTAACGGAGAGCAAATGCTAACCCAGCAAACTTCCCTTCTGGACATACAAAGAATACTTTTTTTTTCTTCATCTGGAATCTGGGACAGTCAAACGCCAATTAACATATATCTCAGCGTATTCCTTTAAGATCAAACTACATGCAAAGTATATCTCTCTCTCTCGCTCTCTCTCTATCTCTCTCTCACACAACTTATCCTTTCATTTTACATTGAACCATAATGGCATGAGTAGTCACATCGTGACTCCGCCAGTATAACAAATCCCAAATGACATAGTAGATAGTCATAGTTGAGTTCATCGTAAGTCTTTCCTGCTAGTGACTGACTATAAAACAGCATTGATGGCATTTTCATCACAGATGTTTGGTGTGTAATGTTGTTGTGGAGAGGAATATAATTTGTTAGAAGTAACTGTTATTGGTGAGTTGCCACCTCCTGGGTGGATTTAGGCCCGGTGAGAGAAGGAGCGGAGATTCTGGTGAAAAAAAGGGTTTCTGGTTTGATTTGTTTGTCCATTTGGTGATCCAGGCCCGTCTTAGGATGTGTGGAGTTTGCCGTACAAATACAGTATGCTGCGATCTGCGATACAATGGTCTGATAATAAAGAACAGATTGTGCTGGTTAATGGGCCTCAAGTTACCTGCTTAACGCTATTGCCATATGAATATATTTTGGACAAGGATGTGTTTTCTGAACCTTTGTTTCATTGTGGGTGAGTTCTATGTGTGAGATTTTCGTGTGTGTATTGTGTGTGAGCGTGAGCGTGCATGTGTGTGTGTGAGCCTGTGTGTGTCCAAGCCTGCATGTGTGTGAGTCTGCACACATGTAAGAATTATATGCTTGTGAGTTCTGTGTGTGTGAGTTATGTGTGTGTGTGTGTGTGGGTGTGAGTGTCTGTGTGTGTGTGTTCTGAGTGTGTGAGGTCTGTGTCTGTGAGTTCTGTGTGTGTGAGTTCTGTGTGTGTGTTATGTGTGTGAGGTATGTGCGTTGGAGTTCTGTGTGTTGGAGTTCTGTGTGTGTGAGTTCTGTGTGTGAGTTATGTGCGTTGGAGTTATGTGTGTGTGAGTGACTCTCTCTCTCTCTTGCTTTCTCTCTCTCCCTTTTTCTCTTTGTCTCTCGCTCTTTATCTCTTCCTCTCTCTCTCTTTCTCTCTCTCTCCCTGACTCACTCACACTCTCTTTCTCATCAACCTCTCCATCTCCATCTCTCTCTGTCACTCTCTCTTCCTGCTCTCTGTCACTCTCTCTCCCTTCCACCTCTCTCGCTGTACCACCTCTCTCTCTTCCACCTCTCTCTTTCTCTCTCTCATCCACCTCTCTGTCGCTTTCTCTCTCTCTCTTACAACTCTCTCTCTCTGTCACTCTCTCTTTTTCTATATGTGTACAGCTGTGGGACCAGTGAGTTATTTTGTGGTCTGCTTCTTGTATCTGTACATTATCCCTCCGCCCCTGTCAGCAGCACTCACATCAAACAACACACACACACACACACATACATATATATTTCTATGTGCTTACACAACACATGCACACACAGACGTGCACTTTCCATTGCCCTCCATTTGCACCGCGTCTCCTCATGCAGTCCCACGTCACATAGTCTTCTTCTTCTTCCTCTGCTTCTCCTTGTACTTCTTCTTCTTCTTCTTCTTCTTCTTCTTCTTCTTCTTCTTCTACTTCTACTTCTTCTTCTCCTCCTCATTCTTCTTTTTCTTCTTCTTCTTCTCCTCATTCTTCTTCTTCACCTTCTTCTTCTTGTTCTACTGATTCTTCTTGTTCTTCTCCTCGTTCTTCTTGTTCTTCATCTTCTCCTTGTTGTTTTCTTCTTCTTTTTCTTTTTCTTCTTCTTCTTCTTCTTCCCTCAGCTTTGAAATCCCGTCCAAGCTCCTCAATCCGAATCCCACCCTATGCGTTCATTCCCCTCCTCAGAGCTCCAGTCACAGTGCGTTAGTGTGAGAGGTTGTGATCCCTCCACACGTCAGGTGAGGAGCTCTCTTTGATTCCACTACCGCCACAGTTGTCCTCCACCTCTCTCTCTCTCTCTCTCTCTCTCTCTCTCTCTCTCTCTCTCTCTCTCTCTCTCTCTCTCTCTCTCTCTCTCTCTCTCTCTCTCTCTTGCTCTCTCTCTCTCTCTCTCTCTTTCTCTCTCTCTCTCTCAAACTTGATTGAATTTCAAGCTGGGGTCGGTGTGGATAGGCGGTGGCTGCTGGGAAAGTCATGGTTTCCACTTTTCCACTTTTGTACATTTTATGATTTTTGTTAAGAAATTTCATTGTGTATTTTTATATTGATTTATTTATAATAAAAGTTAACCGACAGGTATTATCAGCTAAAATTCACTATGAGATTTAATAAAAAATATTTTTTATGTTCACTGCCCTTTTAAACCGAAATCAAAAATGGTGTGTTCACACATAAATAATTGACCAAATGGCCTTCTATCACCACAGCATGTGCATGGTGCTCAGTTGAAATTATACAACTTTCCCCCCACCCACATTACACCGCTACCTATTGGTCAACAATTCCACGCGAATAATGTCGTTAGTGTCTGGCATCTGTCAGTGTTTGATAGCTGTAAAATACGAACTATTGGGTCCCTCTCTCTGTACATTTCAAAATGAACCAGTTCGAAGCAAGACTTGTTGAGATTGTGAGGGATTGTACACATTTGTATTACTCTAGCAGGGACTACAGGGACACAGAGATGGTAGGAAACTCCTGCCGTCGATAACAGCCCACACATCTCATTGACTAGATTGTTCCCTGTCCAAAAATTTACATTTGATAACTGTCGGACAGCCTATGCAAACTATAGGGGCCTTAAGAGTGACAGATTGAAGAAGTGGACAAACACACCTACCATTGACCTGCGTGGGGGGGGGGGGGGGGGGGGGGGGGGGTGTAGTGATAGAGGATGTACCCCCAGGCGCTGATTACAGATGGGTAATCCCACTGAGCTCCTAGCCTAGCCTTCTCATCACCTCGCCTGTGTTGATTATAGAGCCCGGTGAGTACGGGGGGAAAGAGAGGGGAGGGTGTGGGTGGGTGGTTGGGTGGGTGGGTTTTAAGGTCTTGAAGGTCTTGAAGCCCCAGGGGTGCTGGAGAGGAGAGTGGAAAGTCATTAGAAGTCTGTTGACCCCTGCTAGCGAATGTCCTCCTACACACACTCACACACACACACACACACCCAAACACACTCGTACAGACACACGTGAACAGACACCCACACCCACACAAACACACAAACACACACGCAAACAGCAGTGCCAGATGTGATAGACTGGCATGGTGTTTATGTTGAGGTATGTGTGTGTGTGTGCAAAGAAACTTTAATGAATGAGTATGAGGGATTGATGATATTGATATAGTAACTATCCAACTATCCAGTGTGTTTGTGTGTGCGTGTATGTGTGTGCGTGCACATTTGGCTGTGTGTGTATGTGTGTATGCATGTATGTGTATGTCTATGAATGTTTATGTCTATGTGAGAGTGTGTGGATTTGTGTGTGCGTGCGTGTGCATTTGTGTTTGTGTGTGTGTGTGTGTGTGTGAGAGTGTGCATTTGTATGTGTGTGTGTGTGTGTGTGTGTGTGTGTGTGTGTGTGTGTGTAAAGGATGACGAAACGCAGACTTCCACCCGTGATAGAGGTCACTTTCACTGATGTGAAAAACATCTTGGTCCTGGCGGTCGTATGTATGGGTGGTGTTCCTGCTACCGCTCTGGAAAGTGTTTGAAGCCATCCGACTTCCACCACGGCGAAGTCCTTTTAAATTCACTACAATGGTGAGGCCCTGACCCAAAACCTTTTTCGTCCCCCCTTTTCGTCTTTTCCAACATCCCAGAAGGTTCTTGATTGAGACTTCGTGGTCACGGCCAGAAGACCTAAGATTCTATTTATCTTCACCCCGCTCTGGCACGTCCATGTCAAACGCGGTCCAACTGGGAATTGTGTGATATTCATTTTGTCCCAAGCTTTGAGGGACATGGTTTCTGTCGACCCGGTCTAAGCCACCAGGTCATCTCTCACACTACGGCTATTGTGATTGGATGTGGTCTTTTGTTTTTGTACTTTTGGACCAGGGGGTTGTTGGGCTCCTGTGAAGTGGAGGTGAAGGTTAGGTTTTCTCAACCGTTAAGGTCAGGTCAGCTGGTGGTTAGCATTCTGAGACGTTTTGTTTGGGTCGGAGATTGAGTCGATCAAGGGGAGCAGCAAAGGTTAAAAGGCAAGACAAACAGATAGCAAAGGGGATAGAGAAACAAGGTGGGTAAAAAGGGAGGGAGAGCAGATATGTGGAGCATAAACCTGGACTGCATAGCTAACCTATGATGAGACTTTCCTTTCCTGCAGCTTTGTGCACTTGGTTTGTACACAATACTTTGTGCTGGGCTTTTAAAATCATTTTCAAACAAAATACAAGGCTGAAGAAGCCAATATCTATGGACCTCTGTCTTTCTTGCCCTCGCTCAACCTGTAGCTCTCAAACACCCCCACAAACCAACACACACATGCACCAGGAGCATGGGGATTTCATGATCAAGGGGTCAGATTGACATGTGAAAATGTGATCCCATCTATTTGGTTAGACACATCCTTGAATTGATAAACCATTCAGAATACTTCTTCTTCTTTATCCAAAAACAAGTTGCATAGTTTGAATATGGACTGGATCAAAGATTTGAAACAAAGACTAACTTAATTAAAATCAGACTTCCAACTAAACAGCCAACTTTGATTTAAGAGCTGTTCAACTAATTTAAGTGTTTGTGTGTGTGTGTGTGTGTGTGTGTGTGTGTGTGAGAGAGAGAGAGAGAGAGAGAAAGAGAGAGAGAGAGAGAGAATGTGTTTTTGTGTGAAAATAAGCACTGTAGATTAGTTTCACACAAACACACACATTGTGGTCCACGGTTCCCTCGCTGTTGTAGTACCCCCGCATGGTGCTTTAAGTCTGTGGATGCCGTCTGCCATGCAGATCCTTTACTGTGGCCAGGACAGACTCCCCCAGCGAGACAGAACCATTCCAATAAGGAAACACATAATCAACACAGGGCATGCTGCACTTAAAAGCCAACAAGGCCTTTTGCATGCATTTCATTTTCGGATTGCGTGCACTGTGTGTATTTGTGTGTGTGTGTGTGTTTGTGTATGTGTGTGTGTGTGTGTGTGTTTGTGTGTGTGTGTGTGTGTGTGTGTCTGATTTTTGCGGCTTCAGAAGTGGTCATGAAGCGCATTACAGTTTGCTGTCGCCGGAAAAGGCCAAACCACAGGGTTTTTCACCACAGAGGGATGATAGTCAAGAGGTTTATTTAGGGAAACGAGAAGCCACAAAGACGCACTATTAGCCCGCGAAGTATACATCACACATCGTCGTTGTTTTAATGGCTTCCACAGCCTGCGTTTAGGTTAAGAGGTTTGGGAATAGGCAATCCACTGGCTTAACTTGCGAGAAATTATTTGAATTCCATGTGTCTGTAAAATATCTTTCTAACTGAGTCGTCACGCAGTATTAAAGTACAATATCTTGATTCCACAATGACCAGTAGTTTCAGGCTTGTGAAAGTAAACTCAAAACAACAGTAATGGGGATATATTGTTATGTGGTTATTAAGAAAATACTATACGGTGGATTTATTTTTGCTTAAAATGTAACTGTGGGGCTTTGACATGAAAATAAATATGTTTTGCTTTAGCGGAACATGGACTTGAAAGGCTGCTTGGAAATATGTTTCTGATTCGAGGAAGCTATCTCAATATGCTAGATCGCTGAGCACAAACTCACGCAGACCTCACACTCTGTCTCTCTGCCACGGCTTGACCTGCATGCATGTTGTTACATGGAGGGTGGGCGGGGTACAGAGGTAGTAAATCCTCTGAACCTGGGTGGTGTTCGTTATAAGTTCCTTCCACATAGGACCACACAAACCAGGTGTTCCTAAGTCCTGATAAGGCAGGGTTTTTGTGGGGACCCCATTGACTCAATATTTATCATTCATCCTTGATCCTTCTATGGATCAAATTTTACTCAAACAACAGACTGTGGACTGTTTGCATTGGACAGTACACAAAATGATAGCATTTATTGCAAATTTGTCCCTGGGTCTCTTAAAATAGAGCCATCTCGCACGCATGCTTCATTATTATGCTAAAATGTGTGAATGAATAATCGCCCTGTAATAGTTTGATACATTTATATCAAGGATATATAAGGTTTATAGGACAACACTAAGTTGTGGATTTGTGATGCTTTCTGTTCTGACTCTGTCGGCCATCTTGAAATCATGCTTCAAAACTAACTGTGTATGTGTCCCCCCCCCCCCCCCCCCCCCCCCACACACACACACACAGTGGAGTATGACCGGGAGCTTCCGGGCCAGCGCCGGCACCACAAGGAGTTCCGGTTCAACCTGACCCAGATCCCGGACGGGGAGACGGTCACTGCCGCGGAGTTCCGTCTCTACAAGGAGTGTGTGAGCCGCGCGTCCCGCAACGACACCTTCCTCCTGAAGGTGTACCAGGTGGTCAAGGAGCACCCCGACAGGTAACACACACACACACACACGGACGCTCGCACACACACAGACATGGTACTTAAACACAAACACACACGGGCGCTCACACACACACACACACACACACACACACACACACACAGTATGAAGGAATGCATACAGTATGCATGCATGCACACACACACACACACACACAATACTCTCACACACACACATGCACGCATGTATGCACACAGTACTCAACACCCACGCACACACACACGCACACCAGAGTGAAATCCAAATATTCAGATGTTATTATAAATTATCAAACAATGCGATAGTGATCAAGGATGGAATAAATGATGCATGCTGGGAGATGGGCAAGAGGCCACCCATAGGTGCGCATATGGAATTTCAAGGGAAGGCTTCACAACGAAAAATTCCATCATCTCTCCCATTCTCTCTCACTTCTTCTCTCTCTCTCTCTCTCTCTCTCCCTCTCTCTCTCTCTCTCTCTGGTGCGTTAGCTAAACAGAGCGATGGACACTAAGTTCTGGCCGTGTTTACAATGCAGAATCACGCAAAACCACGCAGGCTTACAGAAATAGCATCACAATCCTCCCCACCGCCACTGAGAGAGCGAGCCTAACACTCGCCAAACATTTACATAGTGGCCCCGGGGGTAGATAAACATCCAATGAGATCGGCCCCAAAGATGTTTTGTCAGCCCTGACCAATGGGAACCAGCTACAACTACCAAGAGCAAGTAGTAGAGCTATATAACATATATGTATATAAAGTATATTCAGAGATTCAGCTCCCTTAAAGCTTAATGTGGGAACCCAACATATATTTTTAAATAATTAACATTAAGAATATTAATTGTCAGAATAACAAATAATTGTCTTTATTCAAAAAAAATCTTTTTATAAATGACTGGATCCGATGAACAGCCGTTACCCTTAAATCTCTCTTGGTTATAGCTGTTATGTGTATAATCTTTAATAAAGATTTTTAGTTATAGCTGTTATGGGTATAATCTTAATAAAGACTTTTAGTTATAGCTGTTATGGTATAATCTTAATGACGACTTTTGGTCGTAGTCAGTAAGAGCAACAAAAGAAAAAGGCAAACCGCTGCCAAACGCAGCTTCCTCCTTCAGGGTTTTTTCTTCATTCAGGGTTTTAGTGAGCAATGAGACGGTCCAGAATAAGCTCCATGTTTAAGTGTCATTTGCTCCACAGAAACGTCTCTCCGGTGCTATGGCCCTCTTTCACGTCTGTGTGGGAACAAAGAAATGGAACGACCTGTCCCTTCTCTTCTCCCCAATCTCACATCGGCAGGGAGCCTATTAACTTTCTCGTACCCCACCTTGCCCTGAAAGAGCTGGCCTCCCGATTTGACTCTAAGCCATAATGATAGACCGCTTAACAAGCCTCACACCCTTTGTACTTTTAATTTGGTCAGGGGCCGTTTCTGTAGCAGCAGGCCTGGAATGCGGCCCGATTACGGTGCTGAAAATGCTTGTGTGTGACTGTGTGTGTGTGTGTGAGACGTGGGTGTGTGTGTGTGTGTTCGTGTGTTTGCGTGTGCACATGTGTGTTGTGTGCACGTGTGTGCATGTGTGTGTGTGTGTGTGTGTGTGTGTGTGTCTGTGTATGTGTGTGTGTGTGTGTGTGTGAGAGAGAGAGAGAATAGACCGTGTTCGCTGGGAAATTCTTCTGCTGGACAATGAAGATAAAAGCCGCAATTCAACTGACGGTATCTTCATCATGCCTTGCATCTGCCATTATGGCTCAGACGAGGGTGTGCTTGGCTTCCGCTTACCATTATCTTTGATTTAGTATTGACGACTAATATATTTTCTTAGCATTCTTTGTTTATCTGAAGTATTGCTCCAAAGTTATTTTCTATTTATTTTTCCAATATATCTTTTGCCTCAATTTCAAATCTCTTTTCCAAAAGAGATTTGAAATCTTACTGTGTTCTACCTGGATAAATAAAGGTTAATAAATAAAGTTACAAAAAATGGAGTTGCAGTTTGATAAAAAAATAAAAGATTTTAAATGAGGGATTGATGTAGAAAGGCAGCGTTGACAAGGCCCAATAAAGGACATTTATTGCAACAAAAAAGGGACCTGTGTGACCTCTGACCTTATTATTCCAGTTCATTTAAGCAGTCACTCAGCAAGTTAGGTTTACTAGTAGCGTTTAAAGACCCAGAACACCACAGGTAACCCTGAACCGAACCCCCTGTGAACTTTCATTGGTTTATTACTATAGAGTAAATATAGTGAACCCGCTCAAATAGCTACATCTATTTTAAGGGTTTACCTTTGATCTTTTTCTCTATACTTTATCTACTTCAACACTACTGCTTCGAGACGCCCACCATGCCAGGTAACGATTGGACATAGCATATAAACATGCTTATTAATGAGCCAATAAGGAGAGGATTTCCCTGCCCGCGGGGACATTCCCGGAACACCTGGGTGATTGCGGGGCTTTGATGCCGTGGCTGTGGACCGCGATTGGCTGGCATGTCATTGCCGAAACATAAAGGCAGGTGTGTCATTACCAAAATGTAATGGGAGGGATGAACCACAGGCCCTCTTATCAGTCACAGCCTTTTTGGGCACTTTTTGTTGTTGTTCCACATCACTTTGCTTCTCTTTTCAGTGTGGGCCATGGCTGTATTACTCCTTGTTCCTCCCTTGGGTGTTAAGTTGTTTTTGTTCCCTGGCCCGTGTTGCTCTTGAGAAATAGGCATCTCATTTAAAACTGCCTTGTTAGACACAAAATAAATGGTGCAAGAGAGCTGGAAGGCTGGCTTCCTTCGTGCGCTACGACGTGAATGATGTTAACATATTTTTTGACTTAATACCCAGAGCCCTGTTTCCTTACTTTCCCCCATTGGTGCGTCCTCGGCGAGGTAAACCATATGGTCGAGCCTTTGGTAGAATCACAATCAGAAAGACCATAGTGCTATCATGTGTCTGTTGTTACAACACTCAAAACTATTGTCCTCACCTCACACAAACTCCCGGGCTCCTGGGTTATGGATCAACGATGGATCTTCTGAACCAGCGTAAACATTTTTTTGTCTTAGTTTACGGTTTAAAAAAGGATGTGAGCTATTCTGCTCATTCTGTCATGCACAAAGTGATGAGTTTACTTTTGTCATTTATTAAGAGAAAATATCAGAAATGTAATCATTTCCAAAATAAATCCACATGTATTTAATCAACAATGCATTTGAAAGAAAGCCAAAAGAAAATCGACATAATTGATTACAATGCAGCTGCACTAATATCTGATAGCCCATCTCACAACTAACATTATCAATCAAATCAATCATCAAATCTCCCATCCAACGTCATCAATCAACTCATCAAACGTCACCAAAAAGGTGTCACTGATTACAATACAGCTCTCTCATCTCACACATTTACTTCTTTACCCATACCTTCCTCATCTCAGAGAGGCAGACCTGTTCCTGCTGGAGTCTCGCCTGCTGTGGGCGGCTGAAGAGGGCTGGCTGGAGTTTGAGATCACAGCCACCAGTAACCTGTGGGTGATGAGCCCGGGACACAACCTGGGCCTGCAGATCAGCGTGGAGACCAGCAGCGGTAAGGGGACTGAGCCAGGCCCGGAATCATGAGGTCTGGATGAGGCTTTAGCCAAACACCATCGGGTGTTGCGTTTCTTCTTCTGTTGCATTGCTGGGTGACTTGAGTGTGTTTGTTGATGAAAGTCTGCTTCTGTGAGTCTCCATGGTGTGGTTTCAAGCTAATGTAAATGGTTGCTCACACAGGTATCAAATATCTAAATATTGAAGCAAGCAACCTAAAAACTGCTCGGGGTGCCCACAAAAGCCCGGCTAGGTGTGAAAAAGATCTCAGAAGTGTTATCAAGTGAAATCCCCTTTAACATTGTAAGGCAAAATATATTTCCGTTGAATGATGACGATGTGTTGAGTAAACTTCCTATGTGTGTGTGTGACTTCATAGTTGTTTTGGTGTGTTTATGTGTGTGTGTGTGTGTGTGTGTGTGTTTCCGCACCCCAGGGCATATGATGGGGTCCAAGGAGGCGGGGCTGGTGGGCCGGGGCGAGGCCCTGGAGAAGCAGCCCTTCATGGTGGCCTTCTTCAAGGTGAGCGAGCTGCACGTCCGCAGCCCGCGCTCCACGGGGGGCAAGCGGCGACAGCAGAACCGCAACCGCTCCAATCAGCCCCAGGAGGGCTCCCGAGGCCCCAGCCCAGCAGGTGGGTCTCCCTCCCCGCCCAGGTCCCCTGGTTTTTTGGTTCTCTCTCGAACCCACATGCTGATTGCATCATAGCTTAACCACGAAAACCAGTCTCCTCCACACACACACACACACACACACACACACACACACACATGCAGCTGCACCACTGGCCGCAGCCTCACCTCAGGCCAGTCACAACTGATCACAACGCGTCTGTGGTGATCAATGGATCGCATGTGTTCGCGGTCTGCCTGGTGCGGAGGACGCTGAGGTATATTGACTGATTGGACCTGACTCCGGTCGGACCTTCCTCTAATCAGAACTCCGGAGTCCAGGAATGAAACCTGTTTTTACTAGAGATAATCCACCTACGGATTAAAGGTACAGAAACCAGACACGCAACCATGCCAGACAAGTCCTACACCAGCTCCCACTATAGACCAATCGGAAATGACCTTATTGTGACTGTGTAAGATGGATAGGTGAGGAGATAGTGTGATCTGAAGATGAGACAGAGACAGAGACAGAGACAGAGACAGAGACAGAGACAGAGACAGAGACAGAGACAGAGACAGAGACAGAGGTTCCGGTCAGACAAAGAGATAGGAAAAAGAGAGAGAATGCTTCCTTGACCAGTGACGTCATCACCAACCTCCAAAAAGGAAAAAGAAAACACCGTCCCCCACCACCACCTCCAACCCCCCCACTGCTAGCTTCCTGCTTTGGCCCCAGATAGATTTGACAAGCAGGTACGCGCCTGATGTTATGAGCCCCTCATAAGCCCTTCAAATTAAATCAAGCCCTAATCCTACCACTGCATAATTCTGTCTAGCATTTGTAGCGCTCAGGGCTAAGCTTCCCCCTGTGAGGCTTCATTGTGTAACCATCAGCCATTGCTAGGCTAACGCTAACAACCGTCTGATCCTCAGTTAATATGACTGCTGAAGCAAAATGCTAACCGTAAGCCCGTATAGGTCCATAGCAAGATTATGCTATGTCAGAGAGAGGGCGAGATAAAGGACGGAGGGAGAGAGAGAGAGAGAGAGAGAGAGAGAGAGGCTCTGCATATGCGATATATACAGTACAGCTGTGTTTGGCTGGATAAGACTCAGGGATCAGAGTTGGGGAGTCGCTAAGTTTACAGAGGCAGATAAGTGATTTACCTCGCTCTCTCGCTGTTGCTTCCATTTAATGGCTATAGCACCCGTTTGCTTTATTCCAGGCCACTTGTGGGACAACAGTCTTGTGAGTTTGTCTTAGCGCTTTGTCAGGCAAAAAAGAAAAGGTTCTTGCTGACATTTGTAGTTTCGTCGGCTCCCATCCTGTTTTTGCGCTTTCAGACGTTGTGCGCTCGACCCGCACCTGCGCACCGCTGTTTTGCGCGAGGGGTTGTAGGTTAAAATCCTGCCGGGTTTTTGCTCAAGTCACCACACGAGATGAAAGCTGCGGCAGGGGGAAAAAATAGAGAACAAAGACTTTGGGTTGGTTGTTTGTAGAGGATGGTTCGAGTCCAACACATGTTGGGTTCTGCAGCGCTGGTTGCATCCAGCTACCCCACTGTCACCTTAGGCAGGAGACGTAAGGCTTACGATCCCTGGAAATAATCATCGCAAAAGCTCCTGGGCAGGGCCTTTAGAATATCGGAAGCGTTTCCCAGAACAAAGACCACAGTTCCCATGAACTCCATTGTCTTTTATTTAGTCACAAAAAGCTACATGGCCATGGATTTTGCTTTAAACGAGAAGTGAGTGATTACCTTGAACCACATTGAAGAGGTTCAAGGTAACAGTTGGTTTGGAGGGCAACCTGTTTTTAGAATTCTTTCATGATTCATCCATGGTATAACAGCATGATTGATAAGGTCAGACAAAGATTTATTACCTCACACAAATAAAACATAGACGAATTAACCGGTGATCCTTCGTCGGCCGACGCTAAACTCGTAGGGGTTTAGTTTAGAAGGGTCTCTGTGACGCTCTAATCACTGTGAAAAGCTTTCTCTGGGAGTGTCTCGACAAGGGAAATTCTGTGAAGTCTGCGTCCAGGAGGATTGGACTTTACATAACCCAAAACATCAAGACCTCTCCGCTCTGCCCGCCGGGATGACGGAGAGTGTAAATATTTAGACCCGAAACAGGAAGGCCACCCACCCACCAACCGACCCATCTACCCCTCCGATCCCGGCCTCCCGATCCCCCTCCAGACCCCCCCCCCCCCCCATCTCTTTTACGACGGCCTTGTTGTCCGGGTCCAGAGAGGGAGGGAGGGGGTGGGTGGGTCGGTGGGTTGGTGGGGCGGAGAGAGGGGCTGGCAGGATGGGACAAGACTGGTGAGGATCCTGTAGGAATTCTGCGGGGCATATGGTTCCAATACAGCATCACTCATTTCAGAGACGAGGACGAAGGAGGGCTGGATGGATGGATGGAGGGCGCATCTGTCTTATGGAGCACACAGGGAGGGGGGGAACAGCATGCATCGCTCTGTTGTGGAAGGCCTTGACTGCTCACAGTCAGTTTCAGGCCACCGACGCTTTGATATTAACCGGTTTATTTGTGCTCAAGATATTCTCTGGGGGTTTTTCTGTCAACGTTTGCCCTTGTTTTTGTACTTAGACACGATATTGTGGTTGGGTGAATATAATTTAAACAGCAGTGCAGTGTCATGGGCTCCAATGTGAAAACTTGAATCAGCTCCAGAAGGGCTTAAAGTCCATCTTGAATCATAAATATGAAGCCACAACACTCACATAGGCAAAATATTACCCCTATAAGTTACATTTACATTTGAAGAAGAAGTCGCATCACTTGCTGGGAACATATGCACTCTTTAGACCGCACTACCTGCTGCGGCATTGTTGGTTATTTATGAAAACCTCATAAAACCTGAATAACACTGGAGGATAAAACAGGAAACAAACATCAAACATTCAGGATGATGCTTTGATGCTGTTTCTGTAGACCATTGGAAGTGATCAAAAGCAATCAGCCTCAAACTAGCCTTCGCTGTATTGTTTATTTCTCTTTTATCATTTCCTAACTCATCAGATGCCACAATACACACAATATGAAGATAATAAATAAGACTTCTAGTGATGTCACCAGAAGTCTTATTGACTTCTAGTGATGTCACCAGAAGTCTTATTTATCAAAAAGTAGCTATGACTTCTTAAAAAAAATGTCCTGTTTACATGTAAAGTGTAATCATACAATACAACTCAATAACTTACTTCCAACTGGTATTCAAGTTGACTTTTCTGTAGTTTTGTGTTTAGCCTCGCATGCTATTGTCTTCTTCAACTATAGAAGGATAATTAATTAATTGCCTTAACACAGTTTATGACTAATATGACTACTATATACATATATTTACATTGAATAGTTGTATCCATAACAATGAATTTAGTTAGTTTAAGGCAGTTTTAACATCTCCCAAAAATATATGGATATTTAAAATAAGGGGTTTTCTTTGCGACGCATTCCACATTTCACTTGTATCATCCCTTCAATGAGCTCATGCAAATAGAAACTGTTAACAATGCGGTCATTTGAAATATGGGAACGAGCGGAAGGCCTCTCCCTAGCGGAGCGGGTCTCATGGCCGACCGCACCAGAGGAACAATGCGACACCTTTAAAGGTAATTTGGGGTTTTTGTGGGCGAGGCGAGCTGTGGGACAGTAACGGGAGTCGGCCATGGGCTCTGGGCTGCGGGGGAAGTTAACAACCATTCAGGGAAGGAGTATCGCGTCCTAGCGTAGCCCCAGTGGCCTGTAATTAGGGCCCAGCTAGTCATTAGCAGGTAGCTAAAAGACTGACCACGCTAACAGTATCGCTAAAGGCATTATAATGACACGGCACTTGGCCAGCTGTGTTTTTGTCTCTCTTCCCCTCCCACGCCAACACCACTGCTTTGTCGTCCCCCCCCATCCAAACTCTTTTTGTGTTTACCTTCAAAGTAATTAGACATGGTGGAGCTCCCTCACAGAGTTTAATAACCTCGGTGGTGAAAGACAGGAAGACAGATAAAGGGGAAGGAGAGAAAAGAGCGAGAACCAAATAAGCGAATAATCTCCACCAGCGAATCTCCGGAGCTAAGATGGTATTCTTTTTCGGGGGCCTCTGTTGTGAAATTTGTTTGCCGTACCTTGCCTAGTTACTGAATAGTTATGGCACCTGTAAGTGTGTAGCTGTTATTGTAAAACCAACAACTTTTCGAGAAAGTTCCAGAGGAACTTTTGCATCATGGTGGTCATGATGGTTTCAAGAATTAGTACACAGTATATTAGTGTGTTTTCAATCTGCTGACACTGTTGTTATCATTTAAGGTGTTTTAATGTCACACAGGTTCTCAATCAGCGGCCTGAGGCACATCATTTATTATTGTTAACACAAAACCGTCTATCAACTCAAAACTATTGATTGCCTGTTTTGTCTTCCAAGGATATTTGTCGTCATTGGTCACTCGTCAATTCTAGTGTTTTTTCCGCGGGTCCAGCTACTGCAAAGGCAGTAAATTAGGGATTGGCAACACCTGCCGCAAACTCACCTGTCTTCTAATTGGATCCTGAGAGACATGCCCCCTCCTATCTCTCATTACAGACAGTGCTAAACCACTCACACCTCCACACAACAAAAAAATCATCAAATTTCTGATTCCCTTCCCTTGGCTGCCATGACCTATTTATTCCATCTTGAACCTGTGTGGAACCTAACTAAATGGTTTAGCTTTCAGCTACAAACCCACGCTAGAAGAACAAGCTGGTGGTCCGATAAAGAGTTATGAGTTATAATACACGCTTCTTAGATTACCGTCTCAACCATGTGACCACGGTACTGTAACTTTCTTATAACGTTAAAAGATAAATTAAATATTTGGCTGAGTAACAAAAATTGGCCATATACATATACAGGAAGCGGCAGAAATATGACCAGCTACGCTCACTCCGAGTCCCCTTACAGTTACCACAGTAACATGACAAACAGATAAATCGTAATGAGCTACTTTCCATCCTTCCAACACACAGGATCCCTGTTAGGGTTTGTGTCCTCAGTGCTCTGCTGTAGTGTGTGTGTGTGTGTGTGTGTGTGTGTGTGTGTGTGTGTGTGTGTGTGTGCGTGCTTGCGTGCTTGTCTGCCTGCGTGTGTGTGTCTGCGTGTGTGTGTGTGTGTGTGGGAGCTTAATAGGCAGGAAGTGGAGATGTAGGTTTATGAGCACTGCGAATGTTGGCCTTTTACACTCAATGAACACCCACAGTAAATATGGGCTTTATTCCCCGTCCAAAAACACACACACTGTACATGGTGATGGCTGTTAAGCTCAGCGAGGTGTAGAGAGAGAGAGAGCTAGAGAGAGAACGAGAGAAATAGAGAGAGAGCTAAAGAGAGAACGAGAGAGAGAGAGAGAGCTAGAGAGAGAATGAGAGAGACAGAGAGAGAGACCTAGAGAGAGAGATCTAGAGAGAGAACTAGAGAGAGAGAGAGCTAGAGAGAGAACAAGAGAGAGAGAGCTAGAGAGAGACAGCTCGAGTTCTCTCACACGACACTATACCAAGCCAGAGCGTGTCACCACCAATCACCACCCAATGATGACTAAAACAAATACATTTAGAGCTGAAGGCCTACCCTGAATTACGCACCTAAGTGTAAGGTTTTACCCATCTGACAAACTAAAACACAAACAGCACATTCACATGTAAATGAGTGGGATTTCAGCACCTGATTTGTAAAAGGACACTATTGGTAAATATTGTACTCTGGGTGTGGTTAAGTATTTTTCGTTTCATATTATTTCTTGTACGAACAAGAGTATGTACATTTATCCTGTGACGGCGAGACCCATTAGTAAGGCAATCTCACGATTGTTGATTAACGTATCCGAATGAGACCTACTCACTATCCATAGCTGGTGGAGCTGCAATGGGTTTTTGCATAGACGCTAGGGAGATTTACTTAGAGGACTGCTAACGGTCGAGGTGGGTATAGAAACAGATCCAAACAGTACCACTCACTGTCCTGGTCCCTTCCCAAAGCCTAGGACAGGGCGTTCCCCTGGTTCTGTCTCAACACACAAATCCCCCTGTGTGTGTGTGTGTGTGTGTGTGTTTGCGTGTGTGTGTGACACACATGAGTGTGAGTGTGTGTGCGTAGTAGTGAGTAGTGCCAACAAAACAAGTCATTGGTGAATTACGTTTTCTATGCAGCCACGTTGACAGTATGTCATGTCATTGTAAACGCTGTGTGAAGGGACTTACAAACCAGGCCTACCAGAGAGGAGTACTTTAGCTGACCTCTCAACACTAGCAGTGTTTCTCTCCACCCTGACTCCCCTTCCAATGCTTAATCCAATAGAAATGCATGCAGAACATTGGGTCCTGAGGTGTGTATGTGTGTATGTTTGTGTGTGTGTGTGTTATTTGTATTTCATTGTTTGGTACAGTGTGGGAATAATGAGAACCAAGTGGATGAATCTAAACAAACAACCTCCTACATATACACAGGATCTGACACACACACACACACACACTCACACATTCACAATCACACACACATGCACACAGACACAGACACACACACACACACACACACAGACAGACACACACACAAACTCACACACACAAGGGCATGTTTCACAAGCAAACGCCCTGACTGCTATGTTTACCATAATCCTTGTACTGTTTTTAAAAATGTTCCTTTCTTTTTTCCTTTCGGTCGAGCACTGAGTATTCCCAGCAACAGACCGGTCGTGATAATGGCAGGAAAACCCTGCAGAAGTCCGCAGCCACCTGGTTTTGTGACTGGGCTTTTTCCACATTTGCAGAAGCGGGCTCTAAATCTGTTAAAGCCAAACACATTGCGCTGTGAAGAGCCGCTTAAGGTGGTCTTTGGACGAACGGCCAGACAGACCGTCTACTGGGAGACACACGGGGCTGCCCTGCTGGCATGTCAGCAAGGACAGGGGCACTCCTCAAGAGACACACACACACCACACACACACACACAGTCACGCACACATGCACACACACAGCCACGAAAACATGCACACACACACACACACACACACACATACACACACCACACACACACACACAGCCACGCACATATGCACACACACAGCCACAAAAACATGCACACACACACACACACACAGTCACGCACACATGCACACACACAGCCACACAAACATGCACACACACACACACACATACACACACCACACACACACACAGCCACGCACATATGCACACACACAGCCACACAAACATGCACACACACACACACACACACATACACACGCATACACACACACACACACACACTGACACACACACACACACACGCACACACACACACACAGACACACATGCACACATGCACACACACGCATACACACACATACACACACACACACACACACACAAACACACACTGATACATCCAATAAGTCTGCGTACTGGTCCGGAAGCACATTGTTGCTCTTTTACACACATACATAAACCCACACATCTAAACACACATGCACTTATACACATACCGAGAAATACTCACACCCTAATCATACATATACGAGAAGGGAAGGACATGGTAACACACACACATATATACACACACACACACACACATACACAACGTATAAACAAGAGCCCAGCCTCTATAACGTGAGGAGACCCCCTGGCGCACAGGAAGGCCCCTAAACCCATCCCTGGGAAACACCTGAACATTTCCGACGGTTACGGAAAAGAACCCTTGACCCCACTTCACACTGTAAGCAACCTCTGTGGCCATTTCCTGCTGCTTACAGAAGCCCCCCCCCCCCCCCCCCCCCCCCTAACCCCGCAGTGGTCTTGTGACCGTTGGTTTATGTCACTGTGTTGACTATGAGGCCCTCTTTGGCTATCGTTGATTCTCTCATCATTTAATTTGCTTAGTGGCTTAGGTTATTGTGTTATATTTCAGTTTTTGTTAGTTCAAATGACTCTGGGTGCACTGGCACACCAGCTCCAGTTATTTTATTTCATTGTTTTCCTTTTCATGTTTTTATTCTTTTGTTTCATTCTTAGTGGGTTAGGGTTAACCCTAGGGTGAGGGGTTAGTGTTGGGGTGAGGGTTAGGGTTAGGGTTAGGGTTAAGGGTTAGGGTTAGGTTTAGGACTATTACTAGATATTAGTTAACTGTTAATTAACTGTTAATTAATGCTTAATACTGCATTGACTTTTGTTAATTCATGGTTAAATAATGTACCCTTATTATAAAGTGTTACCACTTATTCTAAGTACATCCGGACAGGATGTTTTAGCTTGTCTTCCTGCCGGGGGAAGTTTACTAGTGCTGGGAGAGTCTGTGTTCAATGTTATTAGCCAATTACACGCTGAAAGATCCTCGCCTTCAGCAACATGATTGGTCCAAATAAATATGAAGTGAAAGAAAGTGAAACGTCCCGTTGACCAAGATTTCAGCTAGTCTGCTCTTAGATCTAAGATTATTAATCTAAAGTCTGATTTGTGAGACTAATTGCAGGATTCCAAGTTAAAGTACTGACCAGGATGTTGGGTTCTGTGTTGGGTGTGCTGGGATGGCATTCTTCTTTGTGCTATCGTTGCTGCATATCTGTAGGAACTGATGAGCTAGCAGGCTATTGAAGCATTTCATACATCTACTTATAGTATCATAGTACAGCACACCATGGGTTATATCTGTCCTAAATACTTACACTTATATATATATATATATATATATATATATATATATATATATATATATATATATATATATAATATATTTACTGCTCAAAAAAATAAAGGGAACATTTGGAGTTACATTGTGTTGTTTAAGTGTTCCCTTTATTTTTTTGAGCAGTATATATACACATTATATCTTAGTTCAGTTCAGACAGAGAGACAGGGATAGAGAGAGAGAGAGAGAGAGAGAGAGAGACAGGGACCGAGAGCAAGAGAGAGGGAGAGACTGAGAGAGAGAGAGAGGGAGAGAGAGACAGAGAGAGAAAGAGAGGGAGACAAGAGTACGAAAGCGAGAGCAAAGTATTTAAGTGAAGGAGATAACATTGAGAGAATACATTAAACATGGGTGGAAAGTGTGTCATGCTGTTGACTACAGGGGTCTGGCCGGATAGGCGGCCGTTGAGGGTTCGTCACGGTGTCACAGCATGGCGTCCACGCCAGCGCTGGAATGGGAATTGGGGAACTACAAGCTCCGTTAGGCGTGCGTTCAAGAGCGCTTTGCTCATTCCCAGATAGACCCAAGGCACGTACGGCCGGTCCCACCCCAGCCCCGCTTACAGTGACCTCCGCTTCGGTTGACTGTGTCGCTGACGTGTCTGTGTGTGTGTGTGTGTGTACCTCCACGCCCGACCAATTACACAAGGCGTGCTGCGTTCTTGTATCAAAAACATTCTCAACTTTTACAGTGTTTACAGTCACTCCTCAGCTCAGGGAAGGGGGTTAGAGGAGAGTGGGTGGGGGGGGGGGGGGGCTGATTTAGCTTTATGCTTTACATCAAGCACACATCAAATTTACACACATTATCACCTGGGGACATTGCCCTAATGTAGTTACTGTCAGGTCCCTTTAGGTTGCTGGCGACGGCAGATGTTTCTATGAGGATGTGTGTGTGGGTGTGTGTGTGTGTGTGTGTGTGTGTATGTATGTCGGAATGTGTGTGTGTTCCAAATTCATCTCATCTCAGATCACTCAGTAAATTTTTTGTCATGCATAAACTGCTTGGCTGCCTCTCCATGCTGCTTTTGTAACTGCAAGTAAATGCATTAAGTCTTTAAGGATTATAATGACTTCACAAATCTGCAAATCGTGTGATTGGACAATGAACACTATACAATGCTTACACGCACTGGGGCAAACAGTATAGCTGAGCTGAAATGCAGCATTTTACGTTTGTTCCAACCCAAAATAGTTTTGTTCTCCACAGAAAGTAACAAACATTTCCCGCCTTGTGTCTTGTCCCTCTGTAGACTACAACAGCAGCGACCAGAAGACGGCCTGCAGAAGACATGAGCTCTATGTGAGCTTCAAGGAGTTGGGCTGGCAGGTAGAACGGATCTCCTCCTTGCCGTGCATCACTGTAGTCTCTTAAGGGATGAGGCTAGGATCATTCACATCTCATCAATCAAATGGGATCCATTTCTTACTCAATTCCACCCGCTGAAAGCATATTAAATCTGCCTTAAGTAGGGAGACTACATACAACATAACTCTGAACTTGCTAATCAAATTTGGAATATAAATTTCTAGACGTTTCTACCCCAAAGGGAAAATGTTCAACTCTGTTGTCAAATTTCCAATGGGGGGGGGGGGGGGGGGGGGGATTTCCAACCCTTATATATATTCATCCTTTTTGTTGTGTTCCCTGCAGGACTGGATCATTGCACCAGAAGGTTATGCTGCCAACTACTGTGACGGAGAGTGTTCCTTCCCACTCAATGCCCACATGAACGCCACCAACCACGCCATCGTGCAAACACTGGTGAGATCAACAGGGCTCTTTACAGTGTATTCCTATCATTCCCTACAAGGAGTTGGAAGGTAGCGGGCAGCGTATGTAGCCACTACACTACTCACTTCCGACTGAACATATCGTGGCCAATGCAGTGATATGTGATATGGATGTGTGTGATGGATTCTCTATCTTAACTATGTGATTATCATTTTAGTTTCAGTATCGTTTCGAATATATACATTGATATGCAAGTTGGAAATTCTTCTAAATACTTACTTAAATACTTAATTACCACTCAAACATACATTCCAGAATTGAAACATTCAATTAGTCTGCCCTACCTTTTCTTTCGCTCCATATTATTGGGTTTTCTGCCTGTTCTCCACCATCTCTTCATTGCTGTATAACTCAACGTTATCTGATCATAGTATGACCATCTGCTGTTAACCTTCCTGCTGGCATTGTCCTCTTGTTCTCACCAGGTTCACCTAATGAACCCGGAGAACGTTCCCAAGCCGTGCTGCGCTCCTACCAAGCTCCACGCCATCTCCGTGCTCTACTTCGACGACAACTCCAACGTCATCCTCAAGAAGTACAAGAACATGGTGGTCCGGGCGTGTGGCTGCCACTGACCCCTGACCCCTTACTAAGCCTGGCGTCTCCTCTGCCAATTTTTCCCAGGCTGCACCTTTCTCAACATCCCAATCTGGAGACATGCAGGAGTTACTGTTCTATTCCGAAGTCCAAACCCCACGTCTTGAAATGCAAGTCTTTATCGACATCACCTGATCCTATAATAATAATAATAATAATAATAATAATAATAATATAATAATGTAGTGTATTGGCACACCCATGTCCCATCATTGAGTCAAAAAGTTGTCCAATGACTCCAATGAGCACATTGTTTCCTGGTTCTGTGAGAGAGTGACTTGATGGATCCAGCTTGCGTTCCTGTTGGTAATCTGTTTAAATGTGTGTATGTGTGTGTGAGTGTGTGTATGTATGTATGTGTGTGAGTGTGTATGCATGTGCACCCACTGTGCCTGATAAGCTGACTAGCCCCTTTAGAGCCAGGGCCAAAGGGGGAGCTGACCTATTGGGGGAACAGTCCACAGTGCTGCTTTCCTGGGGGATTTTGGGTCTCAGAAGTCCCTTGCCTAATTAATGAACAACGTCTGGTATAAGGTGTATGGTTGTGTGGCTGAATTGGCTACAGGGCAGGAAGGCCAAAGTATAGTGAATGATATGACTAAGGCTACCAATGAATGAAAGGATGTAGAAAATAAAGTTGACTGTACATTACAGATTACACATGTTTATTAATAACAGTGGTCAACAAGACTGTTACGCTCAACTCTACTGGGATCCAAATCATAATTTCAGCATCGCATTTTGTTATTCAGAATCATAAAAGAATGCAGTAAATGAGGCATCTGTATTGCCATGCCGTGTCCCAAAGCTCTTGCCGTTATTTTCTCTTCTCTAAGCCATGTTTGCCTTCCTCAAAATATAATATGGACTGAACCAAAGTGACCGCAAGGCTATTTTAGTTGTGGACTCCTCCAAATATCTGCCGGGTGTCAATATTTGCAGGGCTTACACCAAGTCCCATCGCTCTGGCCCGGTTCTGGCCCGATATGATGCATGTTGTGGCTCAACTCATGTTTATCCTCCAAAGGTCCGAAGACTACGGCCTTATCCTACAACCCCCCACACACACACACACACACACACACACACACACACACACAAACACACACACACACAAACGGACACCCCCCCCCCCACACACACACAAACACGCACACGCAAACACACACACCCAAACACACACACACACACACACACACAAACACACACACACAAACCCCCCCAAGGACCGTTTCCTCGTCACCACAGTTTCAATGTTTCAACGATTCCCCCCCACCAGACAACCCGTCAAGTGTAGGTTGGTGGAAAAACATTTAGCTTGTCCCCCCCCCAAAATAAATGCTGTTGGTACATCTCTTCTGGTGCCAGTTTCTGCAATTAGGCTTTTTTTACTTCCTTTTTTTTTTCACAACGTGGATGGTCAATTTTTGTTTGTTGTGAGATTGTCAGGTTATTTTAATTTTTATTTTTTTACCAAATGAACATTGAACTGTGAGCTTGTCAGAGTATCCAATCTTTGACCAATATGGATTTGAAATGGCAGGCGTGCTTTTAAGAATAACTAATATAACAAATCAAAATACCTTTGTGCCTAACCAACCAATCAGAAAATGACAAAATATATACCTCTGGTAAGCTGCTGTTTACATTTGTGATCATGTTAAGACTGTTATGTGTAAATACTTGTACATTCTTAGCTTATTTATTGCACCACTTATTAAAAAACTACATACCCTGTTAGACAGAATAATGGAGAAATATTTTTGGGAAAATACATTTTATTACGAAATCTCATGTTACAACTTGCCATTATTCTTTTTGTACAACAATCAATAGGCAGTGTATGGCCTGTAACTTGCAAGAAACAACAATACTGCTTTCTGTCACTGGAGTTGTCTAGAAGCGTGTGCTATACATAAAATCTTTAACTGAGGAAAAAAAAAAACATTTTGCCTTGTTTGTGTACCTTGGTTGGAGTTCTGAATGCAGATCTCAGATCAGACATGGATGAAAGTATTACAACCTAGATGCCCTGTTCAGATGCAGGCCTAAAGGGCTAATGAGAGAGTGGAGTTGGCTTTTGGGACTATGCGTGGAACACTCTTAAAATCAGCATACATACCTAAATAAATGCTACAGAAGGGACGCAAGGACCAAGTGGTTATTTCACCATTGTGAGTCAGTTAAAGCGATGTCTTATGTTGAACGAGTGAAAGATATTACCCTGACGCCAACTGGTGGCATTTGTGTTATTTATTTTTTTAAATTAATTATCATGTAATTTATATTCCAATATCTATCCATCTGTTTAAATAAAAACAAAAATAGTTATACGAAATGTGTGTTTATTTAGGTCATGGGACGTGGCTCTAGTCCTGCCGAGGCTGGTCTCCATGGAAGCCTGACTGATTCTGGAAACTTAACAATGTCATATGAAATGCATTGTCAAATCGAACCAGATTGTGACCTGTGTATCATTTGCGCAGCAGAGAGAGCTGTTGGTTATCAGCTCTGAAGCCTTGGGTTCAAGTCTCACCAAGGCCGGTCTCCATAGAAACCAGACCTAATGATGTACTTTTGGAGACCTAATGATGAGATTTGGGAAACTTAACGATTGTAATGTCAAAGTTAACTAACGTTTAATCATATCAGCAGCTGGAATACATTCAAATATTTAATCTGTTTATCTGAGGAAAATGTAACACTAGAGGTTCTCACGGACCAAAGCAGCCATCATAGTCATACATTTATTACACAAATACTGTCCAGAACTGCAGAGCCAATGGAACAAAAGGAGAAGGGTTCAGCTGCTGATTAACAAACTGTACACACGCTGTCCCCTGCGCTCTATACACACAATACAATGGCAATACCCTGCACCAATCAGAACCTCAGGTCTAATGGCCGAACCAATCAACAGCCCTAACCCTTGTACCTAAATATACACACTGATGTACTGATATTCTCACTGATGCTGCTGGTACAGCTGTCACTCTCTTAGATTACCCATAACCCCCTTCACACTCACCCTTCGGCCTGCCCTATAGACCTCCTGTGATATATATTTATATTTCTAGATGAATACAGAGCTGCCAATTCTCACGCATTCGGCGTGAGACTCATTCAAATGACCCTCTTCACACGCTCTCACGTCACACCTCCTATTTATCACTCAAATTACGCGCTATTTAACTATAACGGGAACTTAAAAAAAAAACATATACCCTCGTATATAATCAGACGATGCGCTCCCAATCCTCGGTTAGAATCGTGCAGAGCTCTTTGAAATCTGACCGCGACTGTACACAGAGCAGAGCGCACTGAGCTCGGCCCACAGTCACGCCATCTACACCTCGGAGAAACGCGGTCACGACATCTAGACTTTAAAAAAGTGATTGCGCATCTACATTGCTTTGTATGGTAAAGCACCTTTGCTCTGACAGGGACTTCATGGTGCAAGCAAGTACACCTCGCAAACTCAGAAATATGTACTCGAATGGCCACGAAAGTTGTTTAAAACGGGAAAGAGATTTTTTTTCATTCTTTGTTGAAATACAAAGTATTACCCGATATGCATGCATGCATTGCTATGTAGGCAGACATGGAAAATTCATAAAATAATCTAATCAAATTGTATCTACAAACTCCACCATATTCTGGTTCAACATGTCCCCAGGTACCAGGTGAAACAGAAGTCTTCAAATTTATCGGTTGTGGGGTTCAAGCCTGCAAACGACCCACATTTAAATCACATGGACCTGAAGCCTCTTCAACACCAGCTAGGTCCCCAATGCTCAAACTCGAGCTGTGAACCTGATTTGCATGAACCTTAACTCTGTTGTCATCAGTCTTAGTGTTTAAACTGTTATAATCTCATCTGAAGTTCATTAGGTCAAGTCTCCAACTCGATCACTTGATAAACTGGACCTAATATTTGTTTTAAAGGCACACTAGTAACACTATATTAATTGCTACTATATCAGCCCCCAATGGCCGATTGATCTCAAATTTGAGTTCAAGGTGCATTTAAGGTACATTACTACATTGCTGCTTATGTCCACAAAATCTCATGATGATCAGCCATTGCTTACACCGTAATTATTTCTGATAGCGGTTTCTTTTTTTCTTACATGTAACATGACTTAGATATTGTTGGGACATTGTGCATAAATGTCAACCATATGTGGCAAATTGCCATTTAAAGTTATAAGCGTGCCAAAGTATCACCTGTGGCCAAAGGGAAATCTTTCTTGCACATAACCTTGCAGTCACATTTTGCACATATTACACATTTCAAGATTGGACAAAGCGCCACAGAGGCCGATTTGATGGCTGACCGCGCCTTTTTTCAATTTCATCTTTCGATAGCCGAAGTGTTTTTTCTGGTTGACTTTGGTTATAAAAATTTGTTTGCATTTAGGTCTACCGATAGGTCTTAAATTTTGTGTACATTGGTCGACAAACAAAAAAGCCTTAGGGTTGGAAAGTATTTTCTTTTCGGGAAATTGTGAGTTCATTCTGACAACCACCACCTGTAGGCTGACACACAAAACCATCATATGGAGTAATGAAATGTTGACTTTTACATAAACAGAAAGAGTGATACATGAGTAACAAAAGTGTTTTTGCATATACATATGGATGCTTTTTAAATCACACAAAAGTTGCTACGGTGTCAATTTAGACATAATGAAAACCATACGCCATGTCTTTTTTATAACTCACTGTGTTAACCGCATCCCAATTTTCCCCTTCACAGTTAGGTGACAACGCACCTGTTTGGACTCAAACTCTCCCTCTAAACTCATATGACCCTCACTATGAAGGCATACACTTGCGAGTTGAGGGGCATGGTACCGCAGAGTAAAAAGGTACAGGAAAAGAACAAACAAAAACTTGTTTTTCGTTGTTTGTAAGTCTATCACCATTCAGGCTTTTTTTTTTTTTTTTTACATTGTAATTATCAAAGAGAATCGCTCACGCACATCACATTGCTACAGAAACTGAGACCAGCTGGTCTAGCTATAGTATGGGTTAAGGCAAGCTTAAAGCAGGACACAAATGTCAGCTCTGCATACAGCAACGCAACCGGTCAACAACTATTGAAATAAAAAAAAAAAAAAAATAAAGGTACATCCTCTTTGCATTTCCCTGAGTGTCAAGTAAACTAGGCCCCTACAGTTGTGGATTTAAAAGTCCTCTAAAACTTAACGCTCAACTTCACAATGGAGGCCGGGGGGGGGATATGCATCAAACATATTCTCAGTTTTATACAGTTACACGAATGGCTCTTTGATAGATCACTTGTAGAAAAATTGATTTAATATAAAAAAGGTATTCAGAAACGTCAGTTATAATGTTTTCCATATTGGCAAGATAAAACCTTTGACAGCCAGCCTTGAGCGTTCACTTTCCGGGACAAACGTTTCTTTTAATCACCAATTTGATAGGTTATGGTTGATTAAATAGTGCCTGCAAAGTGGTTCTTTAAAAAAACAATGTGTAGCATAGCTTGCACAGCCAAACTGATTCCTTCAGATAACAGCAGTGAAATACAGATCCCAGCCCATAACACACTACTTAATCAAACTGCCCTTGATCCCAGTGGGGAAACAAATAAACCTAAGAATTAGAATAAACAGTTTGTGATAGTCCGTCACAGAACCACGCTCCACTTCTGAGGATTGAAATGATTAGAGAGAGCTTGAGAAAGACAGTTGGCCAGGGGCAGTAGACCGAGGGTGGATCCCAATGTCCAGAAATGCAGTGTGGGCGGGGCAAAGTGGTGAATGGCCAGTGCTGATTGGACCGTTCTAAAGCTCGTCTCTGGCCTGCTTCATGACAAACGAGTGCAGGCTTTCCAGGTCCCGCCCACCGTGGTGCTCCTCCCCCTGCTGACCGGCCCTGAACATGATCAGGGTGGGGTAGCCACGCACCTGGGAGGAGAGACAGACACAGAGAGAGTCTTACTACCTTCATTCCAAGGCAAAAAGCAGTTTGAAAGTTGCATTCAAAGCAACAAAAATCATGGGAAATTGGACCATTGAAGTCATTGGTCACATTAAGAGCGCCCATATACCGGACCCATGAAGTCAATCAGTGGGCCAACTTTTGTGATATTTTGGCCGAAACGGTAGTTGATATTGCAGACCGTGATTTCATCATTTGAAGCAGTACTCTTCCATCACACAACAACAGAATGTGCCTCTTTTCATTTACAGAACATCTCAGAAAAATGTTGTCTTCAGACATAAAAAATAGCTAAAAAAAAAGGAAAAGCAATAAGCACATCAACTAACAAATAAATTTGCATTAAATTTTCTGCAGACCTTTTGGAAATCTATAGACACCTGTTTATACAATAACAGTTTCATGTTACAGAATCCAATTACTTTGTACTATTACACAAGCGTAAACAAAATACAAAAATTCCCCCTAACGCTACGATAAGGCTAACAACAGATTTTATTGGTTGTATTTTTTGCGACTTGTCACTTGATTCCAGATAAGCCTGTTTTAAACCGGCTTTACAATTCAGTTTGAAAAGGCTGTTGGAAAAAACATGTAGCATGAGACAACAGCACCAGAGAAGATTCTGGTTGGTTGACAGATAACTATAATAAAAAAAAGAAAACGTATAATTAAAATGTATAAAAAATAAAAAAAAAACGTATAATTTTATAAATATATATTAAAACGTATTAAGAACGCAAACACAGAAATCAGCGGGACAGTGTGCACATAAAAAAAAAAAAAAGCACAGTTCTGTTTATAAGCTTGTGACACCACAGAATCACTCCGTTGACACCCATCTTCTTCTTCACTTCACAACATAAAAAAAGGGATGTTTTAAAAACCTCCGTACGTGTTACATCAGCCACCCCGGACAGACGAATCCCGACGGTGTTTTACTAACCAAGAACCGCAACGTCCCGTTCCAGAACACGGAGGTGGCCACCCTGTTTTACGACCCCGGGGCCCGGCCCACTAATTGAGCTTTACGACCGCCTGCGCAGCGACGACACTTCATCTGGAAGAACTAGCCCGGCTGACTCAGTCGGGCCAGTGTGTGTATAATTGTGTGTGTGTATAATTGTGTGTGTGTGTGTATAATTGTGTGTGTGTGTGTGTATAATTGTGTGTGTGTGTGTGTATAATTGTGTGTGTGTGTGTGTATAATTGTGTGTGTGTGTGTGTGTGTGTGTGTGTGTGTGTGTGTATAATTGTGTGTGTGTGTGTGTGTGTGTGTGTGTGTGTGTGTGTGTGTGTGTGTGTGTGTGTGTGTGTGTGTGTGTGTGTGTGTGTGTGTGTGTGTGTGTGTGTGTGTGTGTGTGTGTGTGTGTGTGAATAACAATGTATTACAGTTCCTGCTCCATGTAATCCCTGTCTGGCGTCGGGCCCACGCTTGAACCCGGTGTACTTACAGAGAGCCGGTTGCAGAGGGTGCGCTCCACGGTGCAGTCCACCTTGGCCACCTTGACGTCGGTGAGGCCGGGGAACTCCTTCTTGGACAGGTCCTCCCATGTGGGGGCCAGGTTCTTACAGTGACCACACCTAAACAGAGAGAAAGGAAAAAAAGTGACGTTGGCCAAAAGTGATCCGACTAAATTAAGTTCTGAATTACGATGTTTTAAAAGGAAAGTCTTGGAAGTTGTAACATTTCGATGTAAAAAAAAGAAAGAAACGTAAATCAAAATAAATTAATTTATAAAAGTCATCCAGAGGAATTGAGATCGACTCAAGCTTCACCAAGGCATAACTTAAGCTCTGCCTAGTTTTAGACTCTAGGCGGCATTTCCATTTGTTCCAAACGTTCCCTTAATGTAGTGGAGAAACCAAACTTTATTCGTAACGTAATTTTGTACAATTCTTATCAGGCTAACTTGAGCTTACAGGAATCGCCCGTTGCTCATCTTGTGAGGAAACCCCCCAGGCATGCACATTAGTATTGCCGAAGGGGGGAAACCATCACAACAATGTGTACAGTGAGCACAACAATGTGTACAGTGTCAACAATGAAAATTACAATTGGATACATTTGAATGCAAATATCGTCAGTCAAATCGTTAACTTGAGGAGCTTGTTTTGTCCTTCATTCTGTCGCTTTCCATGTGGATGACGCCACTGGTTCCCCCGACCAAATGACTCCAGTCAAATACGGTCTAAAGCGTTTACCGTCCCCATCCCAACCTCACATAGTGCCAGTTAAGATAATTGTAAAACATAAAATGTCGTTTTTACCATGGAGCGTAGAACTTGATGAAGGACAGGCCCTTGGCTACCGTCTCATCGAAGTTGCTCTCTGTCAGGATCAACACGCTGGACTGTACAGAAGAGGAGCGCCGTGTTAGAAACCTTTCATACACCGTGCTACATGTATCGGCAAGGCCTTTTCTGATGTTCTCACAGCATGTGTGGTAGGCTGTACTGTGCCACGGGCTTTCCCCACTGTCACACCTCATCTCTGCTATATGTTCAGGGGCGCTTTGAGCGGTGATGTCACCGCTCAAAGCTTAAACTGCCCATCTGAGATCCTGGCTTCTAATATGCAGGAAATAGCTGGCTTAGCCGTAATTGCGGGCTGCACCCACTCTGCTATGCAATAGCCGGAGTGGGTGCCAGGCGCAGCAAGCTAACTAACACCAACCAGGTGACGGCGACGGCCATGTGGTTATTCTCCATCCCATGGCGCTATGTAGATCCCAACATGCAGTAACAATTCAACTAAAAAAAGGTTGCCGTCATTTAGTGTACTTAATAAATGCGTCGGATTCAGTGATTGTAATGGTTGCAATCACTTTCTCTCAAGCTGGGTGACTTCACAGGTCTGCGGTCTATTAGTCGTGTACCGCCAGCGACCCTGCGCGTGTATGAGCATGCACGCACACACCTCAACCTCCACCTCCACCTCCTTGGCTGGGGGGTCGGTGGGGATCTCGTTGTCCGACGGGTCCACGGCGTCTGGCTGCTCGGCTGCTGCCTTCACCTGGTTATCCACAAACTCCTTGAAGGAGTCCAGGTCCCGCTTGCCCCTGTACTGCTCCGTCTGGGGGCGGGGGGGGGGGGGGGGGGGGGGGGCAAGAAACATCACAGTTCAAAATGTTAAAGAATAGGGTCACCTAAACTCATCGATAAAGTCATCGATATGCAAATGATCTTCCATGTGGTTGCTGCCTCACCATTTTTTACTACTAAATATAAGTGGGCAAGAAGTAATTACTGAGGAAGTGTGGAGGAAGCACACTTGGGTTAGGGGATGAGGCTCGTGATACACAAGGCAACAGACCGAGACGTACCTTCTGCCCGTTGTTGAAGAACAGCAGGGTGGGGTAACCCCGCACGGCGTTCTCAGAGCACACCTCGTAGTGCTGAGTACAGTCCACCTAACAGCGACCACAGAGGGGAACCAGGGCGTTACCACACACGCAGAACCAGTGAATAGTGAATGAAGTGAATAGCCACTGGATGGGAGTGCTTGACATGAGTTTGTAGAGCATCAGTTCCCCTTGCAGTCATTCACTTAAACATTGCATTTGACTTCTTAAGAAGAACAGACATAAAGCTTTGTTTGAGGATCTGGTGGGACGCGTTCTCCATCCAGTCAATTACTTCTACAACTAAGAAGGATTTATAATGCAATATATTTAATACAGCAATAGTCTTTTGAGCCCAGTGAAAACATAAACATGTTTGCACATTTGTTTTTATATGATTGTTTTTGGATGATTGTTTTAGTAGATTTATTTTTGCTCTAAGCCATCTCAGTCAGGTTCTTGTATTGTTTGTTGTGCGCTGTATATTTGGTTAGAGAATAGGCATGTGCAATTGGTTTTAATTACTTGTTTGTTCTTGTGAGGAACAAACATCTTGTGAGTTCTTTATGAGGCCAGACACTGGATTGTCACTGAACAAATTTCCTTCGGGACAATAAAGTAATCTCATCTTAACCAATGGGGCTTGTAAATCTGAATGCATCATGGGATCTTTTGTTGTTGATACTCCGCCATATTGTGAGGACTCAAGAGAGGTGTAGTACTGTAAATCCTAAAATCCACATAAATATACCGTTACCTAGGCTTATACAAATTGTGTTATGACACGTCTTGCATGAGAACCGCTAGAACCGCTGTGGAAGTTTCAAACACAACATTGTCTCCATGTAATGACATTATTTCCAGATTAATGACTAAACAATGACCAAAAAAACATTACAACTAACATTCCAATGCTCCTATGCTTCCAAAATGGAGGCGGTCATTGTGATGTACAAGCCCTATAACCCACCTTGCCGATCTTGACATCTTCAGAGTGCTCGAAGCTTGTTGCCAGCTGCTCCCAGGTAGGAGCCATTGCTTTGCAGTGGCCACACCACGGGGCGAAAAACTTGACAAAGTGGGCGCCTGCGCAAGAGAGGACACAACAAACCGGTTGGCATTATAAAGAGGGAGTAGAGAGAGGTGGGTTGAGATTTTATCAGTCGATTATTTCAATACAAATGAAAAAGGTACCATGTATAAGAATCCTTCTCATTACTGGCCCCTTTGGCGGGTAAGTGAACTGCACCCTGCTCAAGCTCATGCATTCAGAGCACTGAAGTGTGAGCTCCGTAGGTTAAGACAATAAAATCATAATCTAATGTTAATTATAAACATCAATCAATGCTGTATAACTTAAAACGTTATGAAGGAACAGACATCTTTGCGTGCTTAGACGTCACTTCCTCCCTTTTTCTCATCAAAACAGGCCCGGTTCAAATATAATAGAAATCAGCCTACAGGCTGTTCTACGCAACGGAGAGTCGGGGAAAGTCAAAAAACAAATTGTTAACTTGCAACTTGTTCATATATTGGCAATTTAAAGTGATTTATGCATGAAGGAAATCCTACACATAACCCCTTTAAAGTACATATATACAACTGTTCCCATGCTGACTTGGACAAAGCAAGCCTAGAACATGACATGAGAACACCTCATGCACGGGAGCCATACGCAAGCCATTACACAATGTTGCTTGCAGTGCTGCCAAGATTTAAAAAAAAGAAAAAATAATAACAGCTATGTCATATCCTGTCGTGTTTCAACTCCAAACAACCAACCATTTATTTTTCTGCTGAAGCAAAACATTTGACGTCGACAGGCCCTAAGTGCTGTAATTTCAACAAGACAATTATCGTGGCCCGTGTTTATTTGCCAATGTTTGTCTGAAAATCTGAAAATGAAAGCTAAAGGGGAGACCAATGTAACATGTAAGGCTTGGTTTTGACTGACATGGTGTGCTGTAGCCTGGGGTCCAGCGCCCAAGTCAAATATTGCACACGTCAGGTACATTATAAAAAAGGGATTGTGGCATTTCCATTCCCTCTTAAGGTATCCCCAAGTGCCAACTGCCTAAAGTTTAACAACTAATGTTTTAAAATGATAAAAACTGGAGAATACGTATAAAGATCATGCAAGATAAAATTCTTATATAGTTAACTAACTGCTAAGGAACGACAACGATAATAACAGTAATCGATATTTGTCCAATACCAAGATACAACAGGGTGTTGGAGATACCAATACAAAAGATTAAATCTCCACACTAATCGGTACATTCTAATGAATTCTAAGTAGAAAAGGATTAGATCTTATTTATAATGTATGATGTGTGTATGATGACTGGCCTGTTAAGATAGGACTTCCCATCATGCATTGACTCGTAAGTGACTCATCTCTTACTTTTTAGGGCAAAGCAGCACAGAATGCAACGCTGCAGTGTGCCCGTTACCTTTGGCGAGGTGGGCTTTGAAGTTACTGACGGTGAGCTCATACAAGCCCTGCTTGGGCTCCGGGGCCACTGGTGGTTCTGGCTCGCTCTCCGGTTCCTGGGAAGGACAGGGAGGGAGGGACACAAACCAACATCCATGTCAAGTCAAAGACAAACCTCCCCCCAAAACTCTTGATACAGTCTGGAGGACTAAAGCGGGGCACAGGGTGGAACCCTCACCTCAGGCTCCTCCTGGAGGGCCTTGAGCAGCCATGTCTCCAAAGACGGCAGGTCCCTGGGGCCTTGGTACTTCACGGCCTCCTGCTCCGGCTTGAACAGCTTCAGACTGGAGAGACCAGAGACATGCACACCGCGTATGGTTAGGAGAATTAGAAACAAGATGGGCCGTGAAAATGGGGGGCCGGATAGTGGAGTGGCCAGAACCTTTTGTCAGTCTACCTGTAGGCATCCTTGAGCCCCTTACCTGCTCCTTAATGAAATGTTTCTTAAAAGATTCACTTTAACTCGCTTCAGATAAAGCGTCTGCTAAATGACAAAAAGCAGCTTCGGCTAAAGAGTCAAAACGCAATAGTGTATGAAGACTAGTCCCATTAAACATATTTACAGTTACTTGCAGTGTCATCGTAGTTCAGGAAAATATTGGATTGATAGTGCTTTTCTGATGTCTTAAAAAGTGCTTCATTGTCGTCCGCAGACTGCCGAGTTTGCACATAATGCAGCAAGTTGTCCCGGAGGTTCAAGATGGGGCAATTGTTGTGCAGGTTGAGGATTCCACTCACTGCTAGTGAATGTGTCACTCCTGTCTGTCAATCAATGACATGGAGCAGGCAATTACCTGCTGTGGTACTTTTTTTGGTTGTTGTTGCTCGGAAGAGTTTCGGTAAGGGTTAATATAAAATAAATAAAAGAGTAACATCAAAATAGACACTTGGAACAAGTGGAACACAATAACTTCTTATACTCCTATTCACTATGAGAAAATGAATGGGAAAAAAATAAGATAAAAGACTAGTCACACTAAAGTAGCTTCTTACGTGGGGTAACCCCTGACACCGTGGTCTTTGGAGCAGAACTTTGTGTCCTGGACGCAGTCCACCTTCACCACGTAGACCGGAGGATTCTCCATACTGTTGTATTTGTCAGCCAGTTCGTTCCATGCAGGCTGGAGCCTCTGGCAATGGCCACACCTGAACACAGCACAGGGATAACACAGTCACCATCAGTATGTTAAGAAGGCCCTTCCTCTCAAATTAGACCTCTATATATATCACGGGAATGTACACTGCTCAAAAAAATAAAGGGAACACTTAAACAACACAATGTAACTCCAAGTCAATCACACTTCTGTGAAATCAAACTGTCCACTTAGGAAGCAACACTGATTGACAATAAATTTCACATGCTGTTGTGCAAATGGAATAGACAACAAGTGGAAATTATAGGCAATTAGCAAGACACCCCCAATAAAGGAGTGGTTCTGCAGGTGGTGACCACAGACCACTTCTTAGTTCCTATGCTTCCTGGCTGATGTTTTGGTCACTTTTGAATGCTGGCGGTGCTTTCACTCTAGTGGTAGCATGAGACAGAGTCTACAACCCACACAAGTGGCTCAGGTAGTGCAGCTCATCCAGGATGGCACATTAATGCGAGCTGTGGCAAGAAGGTTTGCTGTGTCTGTCAGCGTAGTGTCCAGAGCATGGAGGCACTACCAGGAGACAGGCCAGTACATCAGGAGACGTGGAGGAGGTCGTAGGAGGGCAACAACCCAGCAGCAGGACCGCTACCTCCGCCTTTGTGCAAGGAGGAGCAGGAGGAGCACTGCCAGAGCCCTGCAAAATGACCTCCAGCAGGCCACAAATGTGCATGTGTCTGCTCAAACGGTCAGAAACAGACTCCATGAGGGTGGTATGAGGGCCTGACGTCCACAGGTGGGGGTTGTGCTTACAGCCCAACACCGTGCAGGACGTTTGGCATTTGCCAGAGAACACCAAGATTGGCAAATTCGCCACTGGCGCCCTGTGCTCTTCACAGATGAAAGCAGGTTCACACTGAGCACATGTGACAGACGTGACAGAGTCTGGAGACGCCGTGGAGAACGTTCTGCTGCCTGCAACATCCTCCAGCATGACCGGTTTGGCGGTGGGTCAGTCATGGTGTGGGGTGGCATTTCTTTGGGGGGCCGCACAGCCCTCCATGTGCTCGCCAGAGGTAGCCTGACTTCCATTAGGTACCGAGATGAGATCCTCAGACCCCTTGTGAGACCATATGCTGGTGCGGTTGGCCCTGGGTTCCTCCTAATGCAAGACAATGCTAGACCTCATGTGGCTGGAGTGTGTCAGCAGTTCCTGCAAGAGGAAGGCATTGATGCTATGGACTGGCCCGCCCGTTCCCCAGACCTGAATCCAATTGAGCACATCTGGGACATCATGTCTCGCTCCATCCACCAACGCCACGTTGTACCACAGACTGTCCAGGAGTTGGCGGATGCTTTAGTCCAGGTCTGGGAGGAGATCCCTCAGGAGACCATCTGCCACCTCATTAGGAGCATGCCCAGGCGTTGTAGGGAGGTCATACAGGCACGTGGAGGCCACACACACTACTGAGCCTCATTTTGACTTGTTTTAAGGACATTACATCAAAGTTGGATCAGCCTGTAGTGTGGTTTTCCACTTTAATTTTGAGTGTGACTCCAAATCCAGACCTCCATGGGTTGATAAATTTGATTTCCATTGATAATTTTTGTGTGATTTTGTTGTCAGCACATTCAACTATGTAAAGATATAAGTTTTTAATAAGATTATTTCATTCATTCAGATCTAGGATGTGTTATTTTAGTGTTCCCTTTATTTTTTTTGAGCAGTTTATATTCATGCTTTCTTTCTATTCACGGCCACACATTATTGACAGACATGAACAGTTTGGTGAGGAATAGTTCGAAAAGCCTCCCCTTTGATGTACCCTCACAATCTACAAAGACCAAAAAGGGGTTTGAAGCAAGACCTTGATTTGACGTGACAAAGGAAGAAATACGAGTAAAATACTTTCTAACGGGATGGGGGAAGAATGAAGAAAGAATTGCCGGCTATGATTCAATCACTGTTTGCCACGTAAGCGATCGCAGTACAGCCTCCCTGGTGGAGTGTCTCTGAACTATAAATACCTAAAACCCGACCTTTTAAGTCAGTAGTCAGCTTCAAAGCGGTACACAGAGCAAATAACATTTGCATATACTTTTTAAAAACGGACTCAGATTAAACCGGCCCCACATGGCCTTGTGAATGTTGTCTGATTGTTTCCCTCACTAATAGGCTAGCTAGCTAGCTCCACCAGTCAGCAAACAGAGTTTAAACTTGCTAGCTGGCTTGCTAACTTGTCTGTGAAGTAGTTCATAATGCACTTCAGAAACACAGGTCTCGGTGCAGTAGTCCTGCTTAGAAAGGGATAATATAAATATGTGATCATCGATGCCTTTATTCAGTATCGTGTCTACCTAAGTTGTTTACTTACCAAGGCGCATAGAACATGACAAAGTGTGGAGCGGTAGGCACAGCATCGTTGAACATTTGCACTGTGTACGAGTGCTTGGCATGTTCATCCTCTTCAGCTTCGGCGTCGCAAAACACACTACTTATAAGTAACGAGCAATAAATAAAACACAAAAGTGTGTGTATGCAATACTGTGTTGGAGCCATTATTAACCCTCTTGCGATGTGAACTGGTCTCTGCGTCGGCTTGCAAAGACCAACTCGTAAATCGCCCTCTCCCTCTGCCTGCGCTGTGTGTAAAGCAATGTGTCATCTGGATAGAGCACCGACTGTACTGTCGCTATGCATTAGGAAATCCCAATACTGCTGGGCTGCGTGGTACCCTCAAGCGCAACCCAAACAAGTCCTAATTGGGCATGAGACACACTTGAAGTAAGTCCATGTGATTTACTGACTTCCAGTTCCAATACAAGTGATTAATGAGATTATGAAATGTGCATCCCCATATATTTTACATTTCAAGCACTACATTCCTAATAACTTAATACAAAAATAACACATCAGACAAACGCGATTGTTGTAATTACTTCAGTAATTGTAATTACATATTATTGTGTGAAATGATCACAAACATGTTGACATTGTAAGAATGCTTTCAGTTAATGCCATCATCACAAAATATTATTTGTAGGCCTACATCATTTCAAAGAAGGCACTTTCACTTCAACTTTAATACAAGCTCATTGGTGATTCTTAACTAGGGAGCTACCTTTCATTCACACCAATAGTTTGTCTTTCTGAAGTCAAAGGGGGCTTTCTTTCCCTCTCGTAGCAAAAACTCCTTTAGCACACCAGTTACAGATACTTTAAGATATGTCAAAAATAAAAAATAAAAATAAAAAAAGATAAAATATTGCTGTTTATTCTTACGCCCATAAGCTATAAAAGTATACATGGGGCTACAATGCTGATGCCACAACATTGATGTTTTTGGTGACAGGGGATGGATTTTTTTTGTGACGCTCTAATGGCCTTCCAAATAACTGTGGTCGCCAGAGAATGTTCGAGTCGTAAGCCGTTAGCAGAAGCCGTTATTCGCTGGTAATCACATACAAAGATAACCGTCAGGACCCTCGCAGTAATGCACCACGCAACCATGAGACCACAATATGAGACTGGGGTGGGGCCTATATAAATTATACACCGGATATACAAAACGACCTATGCAAAGCAATGAACTATTGGTAGTCACGTAGATACCCGCCAGGCCCCTCTCAGTAAAGCACCACGTAACTACGAAAGAAAAGAAGGTACTGACGTAGCCGACCCTATGATGTTATAACTGGCTAAACAAATTATATTAAGGATGCCAATCAATAGTTCCACAAATAAACACAAAAATTCATAATACACATCCCAATTCGATAACATGTCACAGAATGCAGTGAAAATGTAATTAGCGGAAAATAATAACTTAAATATGTATTTTCTCACATTATAACCTCCATTGTAACAGGTGCTTAAAACTTGCCCACCTATGCGTGAGACCAGCCACAATATCAGACTGGGAAGACTATAGGAGTTTACTCCTAAAGTCTGCAGGGGCACAAAGGGGGAAGTCTAATAGCCTCTATCAAATCGCCAGCATTGCAAGTGAAACAATATCAATCAGCTACATGAGCACATTCAAGACTGCAATAATTAAGGTAATTCATTACCCTGGATAAATAGTAATTAGGCTTCCATCGGGCTTCCAACTTTGCGTAATGGCACAATGTGCATACATCACGTGTGCTCAAACTCTGCTCTCTCCTTGACTCACCTCTCTTTTTACGACTCTCCTTACAGTACTGTAGGCATACTATACTATACTATATGATACTTTCCCACCTGGTAATAAATTACTATCTTATCAAATACTATATTACATTAGGCTGCATGATACTATATATACTACACAATACCTCACTATACCACAGGATACTACAATACTATGCTATTCAATACAATACAATACTATACTCCTCCTAGTTCCTAGTATGGTCTTTACAGTAGTGATCAGATTTTCAGAGCAGAACGTTGGTGGCTGCCTATATGTGCAGATGTGTCCCCTGTGTCCTCCATCAGTAATAATGTTCCTTCTGTCTCCTTCCATCCAGACGACAGTAGGAGTGGGAAGAGAACAGGAAGGACTGAGAGCATGGAAACAGACAGAGGTGTCGTCGAGGCGGCACTTTGACATATCCCACTATTCCAGACCCAAGCCACTTTTCTGTGAAACCCATCCTCTCCATATGTGTCTATATGGTAGGTAGGAACGCTGGTAAGAATTAAACGGCCATGGGCTGTAGTTTACTCTATGTGTGTGAGGCCATGGTTTCCATGAAGGGCCCTTGATGTTGCTGGCCAATGTGTTTGTGTGTGTGTGTGCACGTGCATGTTTGTGTGTGTGTGCATATGGTTGGGGGAGAGGGGGGGGGGGGGGGGGGGGGGGGGGGGCGGGGCAGGGGGTATTTTAAGTCAATCTGTATCAGGGGATTGACTTTCTCTCAGTGTTCTCTTCTGGATGACCATTACAATTCCTCTGAATAACACAAAAGCGCACAAAAAGATAATACGGTCAACAGAGACTATAAGGGTGTTCCACGCGGAGGTAATACACTCATTAGTGACTCCCCTCTGAGGCACAGTGAATGCATTGACCTGACCTGAAGGTTGATGAGAGGTGCCCTTTCACCTTCTAGCTTTAGGATCCAAACATCCATTGGAAATACCCCTGGTGCCATTTTTTTTTGCCATTGGAAGAGAGCGATGCAGAAAACCAACCAACACAAGAACATATAATGCGTCAAATAAACGCACAGTTCTCTGGACCTAATTCCTTGCACATTGCACATATTGTATACTTCTTACTGTGAACATCTGCACATTCCATGGCCCATACGTTGCACATTCCTGCACAAACTGTACAGCTTTTTCATTAGGTTTTTATGGTAAATGTTCTATTTACATTGATGTCCCTTGACTTACAGTGTTTGCGGTTTACCTTTTTTCCTTCTATTTTATATTTATGTTTCTTTCCTGTGTTTATTTTTATTGTTATGCACCAAACACCAAGACAAATGCCTTATACGTGTCTAACCTACTTGGCCATAAGTCAAGTCTGATTCTAGCCAGAGTATCTACTTTTCCTTCTCCCATATTAATACTAGAGTATGCTGTGAAAACAACTGAGTTTTTTTAATGGTACATTCCTAAATGTAGGAGCTGTACCTAAAATATCACTTCATAGAAACCTAAATATCTCCCCTTTTTTCCAGGTGGATGGGAGCCCTAGGCTGAGAGAGGCTCAATCTCATCATGAGGTTCCGAGGCTGGGAAAGCTTCAACAAACTCTCCAACTAAACACGCACATGTGTCGCCAACTGAAAAAAGAGCATGTTGAGTGACTGACATCCCGCCGTTGAACCTCTGGACTATCCCATCAGCCCCATCATGATAAGATGGATGGACTCCCGGCGTCGATTGAGGCGGCCTCGCAGACCTTTCCAGAACTTTGGCGGACTGTGTCAGCACCACGCTGGGAACCCCAACGCGCATGTTTATTTGAGCTGAAAAATGGGGGGGAACCATGATGTAGACCTACGTTCAGGGTTCGTGACAACCTATCACATGTCCATCACTTTATATGGCCTGTAAAACACGCACGCCTCCACGGTTGATTGGGAGTGAAAAATGATACACGCGATTATTTTTCCTCGACTCTCACACACATGATAAATACCACAGACCCCCCGGTTCAGAAGCCCCTTGAGAGAGGGGGGGGGGACTCTATTGTTACAGGGGAGGGGGATGTTAACCACACATCAATTTTTTAATCTCAACATGTCATACGGATATGGTAATAAATGACTAAATTGATGCTGCCACATTTTATGAACACCTTCCCAAAATGAAGGTCACATATTTGAGAGTGTCTGCTGGTTACCCGTTATTGATGTCCAAGGCTCCTTGCCAAACCAGCCCTAGCATGGTGTAATGGTGTTGGTGGTGGGAGATTGATGGAACCCCATGGAACCAAAAACAATCTGTTTATATTTTTAATTGCCCGGAGCTAGTGGCTGCACAAGCCAGCAGGTGGTGGAGTGAGAGCATGTGACTCTGAAAATAAGTAAGAGAGCTAGTGTGTGTGTGTGTGTGTGTGTGTGTGTATGTGTGTGTATGTGTGTGTGTGTATGTGTGTGTGTGTGTGTGTGTGTATGTGTGTGTGGTTGTGTGTGTGTGTATTAAGAACCTTTTAGCCCACTAAGTATGGGGCCCATGCAATAAGACAAGCTACTTATAATAACTGTTTTAACGAGGTGAGGTTCATGGTTCACCCTATCTTTTTGTATTTTTGACTTGAACTTCATACTACATGAGTAATTGCTTTCCAGAAGACTCATCTCAGTACTTTTTATATATTTACTTATTGATATATTTTCCCACCACTTCTGTTCAATTGACACTACCACTATTTCTCTCTCTTTCATAGATATCAGGTTCTTTCCCAATATAGATAAATTTTACTTCATGTATAAATACATTTCAGTCCTTTCTCTTCTGGCAGAAAACATGCATAACTTTTCAAGGTAGCTGATTCCAAATTGATCATCCCCATGAATAACAATGTAAACAGCAGAACCAGATGGGCCTCGCCTTCCCTTACAGCTGTGGACAACTTCATACAAACACTAACCGCTAAGATTTGGCATCTGCACTTTAAATGACCAGGGTGAACTCTTACAAAACAACTTTTTACGAGAATTGGCTTGAACCACCCCATTTCTATTATTCCACTCATCTGGATTAATCTAGATTTCCTTCCCTCCCTCCCTCTCTACCTTCCTTCTCACACACAATTCACCGTCGTGAACATCAAAGTCAGACATAGGCTTCCTTTCACCAGAAGCACTTCGGAGACTTTGGAGATCAGAGATCAATGTATCATATGCCTGAAGCACAGGATATGATCAACGGAGCAGAACCGATGTCATTCACAGAGCTGCCTGCAAAAGCCCTGCACCTGTCTTGGACAGGGCAATGGAAACAAGAAGCTCACCCTTGTAATGGAAACACACCCATCGCTTCATTATCCTGGTAGGTGAGAGAGGGAGAGACAGAGAGGAGAGAGAGAATAAGAGAGGAGAGAGAATAAGAGAGGAGAGAGAAAGACAGAGTGAGCTAGGAAAAGAGTGAAGTAAGAGAGAAGAGGATGGGCAGAATATGGCAAACAGGATATCTATGCCGACAGTAAACGGGAATACATTTGGAGCACATTACACAAAAGATGAAAAAGGGAAAGAGGGTGGTTGCAAAGAAAATAAAAGAGGTTTTGGGATGAGACAGGTAGACATAGCATAATGCGGGGCGTGAGGGAGGCTGGCACTGGAGAAGTAGGATATAAGATGAGGTTTTGGGTGAAGCTGGAACCCCCGGAAACGCCATAACATCTCTCTCAGTGTACGCCAAGTGTTCCTGTGTTCAACCTCTCCTGGCCGATGTTTAAAGCAGGGACAGTTCCTCCCAAGGTATCCATCGCAATTACAGTCATTTTCCACCGCAAGGTCTGTGTAATTACAGGGTCAGCTGTACTCCCAATGCTGGAAACTACTCCAGGTTGAGGTAGTTAACAGTTTAGCTATTGACAGGTGCGACTGGATATCAATGTTGTGGGTCTAGAAATTATATATCTCGTGTATCGGAAAACAAGAATGGATAAATTTTTCTCATTAAATTCCAAAGTTCAAACAAAGTTTACTTTGCACACTATTTGAGTGTGTGTGTGTGTGTGTGTGTGTGTGTGTGTGTGTATGTATCACAATTTCCTGAATGAAAATCACATAGTGCAGTGACTTGTGGACATTCTGAATAGACCTCTCTTAGAAAACCTCATTACATTGACGTGAATGTCCATAATTGATCATAACATTTATATCCCTCTCTACTTCTATTGAGCTATGTCTCAAATGAAAAAGCTGCTGTTTTCGCGATGACACACCAGCAAAGGTTATAAGTCTGTGATCTCTACAAAGCTGTAAACAGCCACTTTTCAAAGCTCTTCTGCCCCCTTTGGAAACCCTCTCACAGTTAATAGTCACTACTTAACATGCCTCACTCGCTTGTTAACAAGGGTCTAGGGGACGCAAAGAAAACAAAAAAATGGCCGCCACACCTTGTCAAGCTTGTCGCCAGAGGTGAGACGTCAAACGTGGTGACAGGGCCCACCTGGATGCGGGGAGAAACCTTCTGCACACTCTGGTGCACGGTCAGCAGCAGCCCTGACCGTTAAAGTCTCTTTCCTCTTCCTGCCGGTAAAGCCATCAACACACATATGCCTGGGGTAGGGTGGGAGAGAGACATAGAGAGAGAGAGAAAGAGAAGGAGCGAGCGAGAACAAGTGAGGACAGACGAGCAGATAGAAACAATAAACAGGCAGCAAAGAAAAAGAGAAGACAGAGGGAGGTAAAAAAAACAGTGAGAAGAAAGGGGAGTGAGGCCGGATGAAGTGTGTGTGTGTGTGTGTTGGGGGGGGGGGGGGGGGTGGAGGAGATATCAAAAGGAAGAGAAAGGAATCAAGAAAAGCTGAGGCCAAGACAGTCCAACGTGGATGGGAAGTGAGACAAGGGTCTGGAATTCCCAGTTCAACCCTTGGTTACAGACAGCCATTGAAAGGGCTGACCGGGTTACCAGGTTTGAGGCATCGCCCCTCCAAAGCCCATGGATATCAGGGAATGCTGGACAAAGAGGGGTGGGGGGGGCTCCATTTGAAATCAAGGTGTCTCGCCAGACCTGACATTTATTGGACCTGTAAAGATCCTTTTACCACCATGTAACTTGTATAAGGTTAAGCTACGGAACCATCACGTGCCATTTCCTTGTAATTCCTTTCCATTTCATTTATTGTATACACAATATTTATTCAGCCAACATTTGCATACCATATATAAGTACATTTGAAGGGCCTTAGTGCAAAATAAGTGTGTGTGGCAAGTCTGTTGTCTGGTTGGCTGTCTATCAAGACAGCCAGCAAGACAGCCAGCGATTGATTTTACAGACACGTCTAATACTGCTACTACACAATTGATAATATAATGAAGCAATGACACTCGAGTGTGAGGACAAAAATAAAAATAAATTGTAAATCATTGCATCGGGCCAAGAGGGATGTTCTCCAGCCTCTGGATTGGAGGGGACAGAGACTCCATCCATAGACTTCCATCAAGATCATTGCGTTCCAAACACATCAAAGAAACAACATGTCCTTTGACTGCTTGGGAACATTGCAGTGTATTAGAAACCGATAAATAAAACGAAATTTACCACCTATAAATCAGCTGGCTGTCGAGAGGCTGTCGAAAATGCAAGGCGACTAGAGTTCGACAGACAGTATCTCAAACAGGGGCGAGTCATAAATGTCACCAACAGTGAGTCTACTCTTTCCAGAGCAAACACACACACACACACACACACACACATACACACACACGCGCGCGCGTAGATGCACTATGTATTATTTTATAATGTTAACTTTGCACTGTACGCACACACACACACACACACACACACACACACACACACACACCTAAAAACGTGTCAGCTTCAATGCTTTTGCAATGTCCTGCAAAACACTTAGAAGGCGCTCCAGTCCCTGTTTACATTGCATCAGAGTTTGTTTTTTGTCTCTCCCGAGTTCCTTGAGAAAAAATAAATGGCTGATGGTGTCACCTGCATACTGGCACCTTCTCTCTGTCTTACTCTCCATTGCTCTCTCTCTCTCTCTCTCTCTCGGTGGAAAATGTCAAAGGGGCCCAGTCTTGTTGAGGTCAGACTGACATTGCCATAGAGAGGTGGCCAAGGCGCGTAGCAGATGTTTACTGTTTTTCTAAGGATGATTTGTTCTATGCTCAATATTGACCCTGGTCCAAGCATAACTCTACTCCCTCTGAAGGAACCCTTGCATTGCAGAGCAGAATGAGCCTGGAGCTCACACACTACAATGTAAGAACAATATGTGTGTGTGTATGTGTGTGTGTGTGTGTGTGTGTGTGTGTGTGTGTGTGTGTGTGTGTGTGAGTGTGTGTGTGTGGCTGTGGGCGTGCTCATGTGCTTCATTTTAAAATATGAATTATTAGATGTCGATCTCAAGGGTGAACATTAAAAACGATATTTATGCGAGAGTGACAAGGTGAGTTTGATGGCCTATCAGTGCATAGATTTGTCCATAAGTTCCTCGGCAATAAAAACATGAAACAGATCCCAAATGGGTCTGTGTGTGTATATGGGTATTTATAAACGGGAGTGCATATTTTTGGCCTTAATGTAAGTACTGCTTTTTACTATTTAGTCATTTAGCAGATGCTTCCATCCAAGTGATTTAAAGTATTTTTTACAGGTAGACTGCAGACATTGGGGTTTTTAACCATAGACTGCATAAAGTTTTGAACCCACAACGTTTCGGCTTGGAGTCAAACACCCTAACCCCTATTGACTACCCTGCCCAGACTAGTTTGAGCGTTGCGTGTTTGTTTGCTTATCTATGTCTGTGTGAGCTGTTTACGTCCTACTCGTTGCAAAATGTCTGCAGATGTGGTCAGAGACTCCAGTCCTCTGCAGGGCCACTCTCCACAGAAGCCATTAAGCCGTGCTGTGTCTCCTGGAATAATGTGTTTGGGTTGGCGGCCCAGGCAAGGCAACAGGTGCAGGAGAGAGGGACCTGCCCAGGACTCTTACTCACTGGCCTTGGCTTTGATCGGCACACCATGTGACACAGTTCTCCCTCTGTGGCTCTCTCTCTCTCTGTCTGTCCCTCTCTCTCTCTCTCTCTCTCTCTCTCTCTCTCTCTCTCTCTCTCTCTCTCTCTCTCTCTCTCTCTCTCTCTCTCTCTCTCTCTCTCTCTCTCTCTCTCTTTGTCTCCTTTTTTAAACCTATGTTGGTTTAAATTTGTTTGTTTATTTGTTCTTCATTCTTTCCTCTCCGCTTTGTCTTTTCCCCCCTCTCCTTTACTAAATTACTTTGCTCTCTTGCTTTCCCACTCTTTTCTCTCTCTCCCTCTCTCGTTCTCTCTATCCCTCTCTTATTATCTCTTCCCTGAAAAGAGTTGAGGACAGTTTATGGAGCTTCTGCTACTTTCAAAGATCTTTTTATTTTTGGAAAAGAAATCTATACGTCATCAATATGTTTTGTCATCGTTTTAATTTTTCCCTTCTGTACCCTCCTCTCACGCCTCCTGTTAAAGTGCTTAGCCTCGCTTCAGACAAGCCAGCAAAGTCACACAAACACACGCACACACACACACACACACACACACACACACACACACACACAAAGGGCAAGTTTTAATGCCTGTATTAAAATAAGATTTTTAGATTAATGCTTGAAAGTTGTTTTACAGCAGGCAGACAAGTTCAGTCAAAATGAACATGTGCTTGCTCTGGGCTGCAGAATAGTTCTTTTTTTAAACTTTTCATTTATGTAATAATATCAATTTCAAGTATCTTCCACATAAAGGACTCTCTCTAAAAATACACTCTAAAAATGGCTAATTTTGTCGTGGGTTTCTGTACTCTAGTTTCATTTGGAAAACTAAAAACTGAAATATATACCATAACAGCCAAGGTCAATGATTTACTGCCATTTACAGGTATCTCACAAAATGTTGTTTCAGAGACAAAGGTGGAGGTGTTCGATGTTACTGTCTCTTAAAGTGCTATAATTTGAGCTTTGATGGATACAATTCTGTCACAAAAGAATTTAGTGAATTCTCTAAGGGTTAGTGGGGCAGTGTCAGGGTTTTTAAACAAGTGGTCCGATAGTTGGAAGCAGTATTCTGGAGTTGATGCCATTCACAGCAATGAATTTGGAGGAATGAAGACAGTGGACTGGTCCTCCATTTTCTTTCAACAGCTGTGCTAGACATTAAGATGGCAAACACTTCTGTTTACCTATGCTGATGCTTGGACGTTTACCTTGTCAAGCAACGCAAACAGGGTAACTGTCATATCCAGCTATTAGCTAACAAGCTAACTCAATTGCTGCAGTTGTACAAAGATAATACGAGTCAGATGGGCGAATAACCAGAAGACCCATCTAAGGTATTAAAGCTTGGAATGACAACTGGTTGCTGGCCACCGACTTGCCATTGTTTTTGGTGTCTTGGTAGTGATGAGATGAAAGCCCGACGTACAACATGGCCATCCATCTTTCTACATCCCTTTCCCAGCCTCAAGGTAAAACCATTACAGACTCAAGCCCAAAGCACATGGAACACGAATGTCACTTCATATTTGTAGCACAACCCAAAAAATAACTATAATCATAATCATGTAATATATATATATTTGCTTGTTTCAAATAGGACTATTTAACAAAACAAAAACCACATTATGCTGTTGTCTGTGCAGACACGGTCATGTGCTTTGGGATTAAGAATACAGAACAAGCTACACAAGTACAAGAAGTAGAACACATTGCTTGAGAGAGAGAGAGAGAGAGAGAGAGAGAGAGAGAGAGAGAGAGAGAGAGAGAGAGAGAGAGAGAGAGAGAGAGAGCTGGAGTACACACACACACAAACACTCAAACACACAAGACACATGCACACACAGAGGCACACACGCACACACATGCATGCACACACGCACACACACACACACACACACACACACACACACACACACACACACACACACATATACACTCACACACCTTCTCCTCTCCGTATCTCTCATTGTTCTGTCAGTGAGGCTGTAGCTGTGATCCACAGCAGGGGATTCTCCAGTTCTCCATTAGAATAACACACACAGGATTATAAACCACTACTGATTGATTTATGAGGCCCCAGAGGCTTCAGTTGGTGGGATATTAGGGGCTCCCTGGGGAGCTAATATTGAGATCAGACGGTGCTGCCCTGCATTATATGGTACGCCTAGTTACCCTCATAAACCCACAGCACAGTTTAAAGTATTTTCTCGGCATAGTTAAAAAGTATTTTAAGAACATCATTATTTTTCACTTTTTTATTTTAAATATCATTTTCAGGAGCAACTCTTAGGATCTCAGTCCAAAATGTCCTTGCTTTGAAGGATGAGAAACTGGAATCAAAACATCAGGCCAGTGCATTTTTTGGGGCTGACCAGAGAAGGACCACACCAGTACATGATACATTACACAGGCTTCCATATATATTTCCAATGATCCCTTTGATACCCATATGGGAAGTCTAACCCTTCTGTAATGAATGAAAAATGAACCATGGTGACCCAACGTGTGATGGATGCCCCTGTGTCCCAAGTCACGCTATGTTCTGGAGTAACATGTGTGTTGGGACTTGATGGCTGACACATTGAGAATATGAAAGACTGAAGTAGAAAAAATGATTTACCAGATTACAAAGGGGAAACTTGTCTGGAAGCTTCCAATGTCATGTACTGTTGGGAAAGTCCTGTGGAGGAAAAGTGGAGTTGTCTGGACTTCACATTTCTAAAATGTTTGATAAAAATCGCTCACAAAATGAATGGCAAAAGCCTGATTACAACAGCTGAGATATTTGTATAGCTGACTGCTTCCGGTGAAGAAGCAGAATATAAAGCTGGCAGGAAGTTGTGGAAAAGAGCTGGGAAACAAAGGCGATCTTTCTGAAATAAATGGAACAGCCTAGCATTAAGTCTGGATCATGGAAGCATCGTGTGCATATAAAGTCCACGCCCTGGAGCCTAAGGTGGTTGACAACGTTTTAAACTTCATCACCTGGAGCTACAGAGCCCCTCACGTTATCATACTTGCTGATGCGGCAATGGTGTTTCGCTCTCCTTAGCTCTGTTGACTCCAGCCAAAGGGCCTCTGGCTTCACCCTCTATGGCTCTCAGCCTAGCAAAGGCCCTGAGAAGCCCTGCACATTTCCTTTTGCTTTACTTCCTTCACCAAACAAGAAGAAGCAAACAGATGTCGGACTTGCACATATAGATCTCCACCATCTATTCCGATGCGTCTCCAACTCCGGGTGCTGCTCAAGGAAACGTTGGCGTGCAGGGGTAGAAGAATAAAGTTGGGAGAATGGACCACCATCACCACCACCACCACCACGACCACCACACCCCTTTGTCTTGTGTCTCGGTTATAAACCTAATTTTAGAACAAGGAAATCCAATGGTCCATCTAGACTCATGTCTGTAAGGAGGGCCTCTGACGATGCTGGGGCCCCGGGTCCCTCAATCCAAGGCTGTCTGAGTTTGACAGATAGTGCAGAGGTCATGGAAATCAGTGTACGATTTCAGGAAGTGAAATGCTGTTGGGAAAGTTGATGGACCGTGCCTCCCATTCAATAAGATGGAGAACTAATGGATATGAAGACATATACATGAGACTGACTTCCTTAAGTGAAATCATATATGTGTCATATTTTACCACAGTTGAACACAGCCACAAACCCATCCCTCAAAATCAGATAAACTAAACTAAAAGCTAAATGGTTGCCATAAATTACAGCCTGTGTCCCACTGTCACGGCAGGACAATATCCTGCCGTGACCTGTCAAGGTGATACGTCGTTGGCATTGGATCCGGACATTCCAGTGGGTTTTTGTGGAACTCAGGCAACAACAGGCTGTGTTTCGCTGAGGGCTTGTTGTTGCCTGAGGACAGGCCATTCTGACGTCCTCTTTGGCCCATTGTTTGCCCCATGATTGACCGAGGAAGGTGCTTGTTGTTGCTGGAGTCTTATCTGTGTTTCTTGGACATGGACGCTATAAACGGTTTACTGTAACTAGCGAGGCTGTCTGGAGAAACTGACCAGACCAACAACAAAAACGTCTCCATGTGCATTCTAGTCCATGCGATGCAGTATTAGGCCCAATGTAGTAAGTAAAATATATTAAAGTTGGTGTTGGAGACTTGTTCTATGTGTGAAACTACTTTCGGACATATTTAACTTTAAGACTTCCCCGAGGACTCCATCAATTCTCTTTCACTGGGAAATAGTGGCGTTTATGTAGACAACAGTTAATAATCAGAACTTATTTTTTCTCCCCCAATGATTGGATTTTATATGGCACCCAGCGCTCATACTGTTAACTGCGAATGTGTGAGTGAGGGAATGCAACGTGCCTTGCGACGCCCCCTCTGAGAAATATCCATTTCTCAATTTGCAACACTAGCGCTCAGGAGAAAAGCTCATTCTCTCACACGATGAGCTCGTTCTCCGTCAAACTTAAAAGATCCTCTGGGTGAGGGTTTGCCACGGCCAAAGAATTCATATTACGGCCTGCATTAGCATTTACCCAGGGCCCATCCGCCGGATCCCCGCGGTGCTGTTATGCTATATTATTAACTGAGAAGCACCCCCCCTGCATTGTTCGCTGCCATTTTTATTTTTGACCTTGTCGTAATTTGGTGAAAGCCCATCATGCGATACAAAGAAAAGAGAAAGAGAAAGAGAAAGGGAAAACTTTCACAAGCTTGGATGAGCGAACGATGAAATGTCACTTTCTCTTGTTGCTGCTCCAAAGAAAAGTGATCTCGGTCTTGTTGTGTTTCATTGTCTCAGCAGGGGGAGTAATTGAAAGGTGTTAAGGTCAAAGGGAATAGAGAGAGAGATAGTGTGATCCCACACGGTTTGTCTCCTAGGAACCACAGTGCGTCCTGAGAGTCCACCATCTTTCTACTTTTTCCCACTAGACAGTTGAGGTTCCCTCAGTGGTTTATTAGTTTCTCACGCAAAACAATCATAATAGAAAAAAAATAGCTCTATCAATGTAAAAATACTGAATGAAAATAAGGTTCATTGTTTGGGTGCGGACCCACATCCTGAAGTTTTGAAATGTCGAAAAGGTTTTTTTCATGACGTATAGTGAAACATACACCATACATATGTAATATGTATGGTCATATGTAAAACCAAGGAATAAAAACCATGCTGATCAGTGATGTACTCTGCCCTGCTTAGAATTAAGCACGTTACATGCTGTGACATTTTATGACATTAATCTTTCCATCGCCTCAATTTGCCAACAAAACAGATACATATAATGCTAACTAAGCTTCTTTCCCCTTACCTCTAGATCCATCCATCCAGGTGGCTTCAGATTGGCCGAGGTATTACAGATGTTCAAGACCGGCAGGCGGCAACATCCAACATTACATTGGAACGTGTGTAGACCTACTGGCTCTGGCGGACGTTAAGACCTGTGCAAACAACTTAAAGATCTTTCTAGAAGGGTGGGTAAGTGAATCACTAAGGTTAAGTTATACCATTTGTGTTTGAATTATTCCTGAGCCGTCCCTTTAAAAAGGTACACTGAAACAACATAGGATAACATATTGCATTTGATTGCATCTGCTTCGGAATATGTTGCTCAACACAACCCACCATGATATCTTCTACTATGTACTAATGGGCCAAAGTGTGTTTGGATGTTTGGATCGTATTCCCCACTGCTCCCCTAATCTCTTGTCCCTTTACTTAGGAGCGCGGTCTCCGGTTGGGTGCTGCCTGCGTGTCTGTTTCCTTCACCATTTATGTTGGCAGCAAGGGACGACGGCTCCACTGAGCTCTCTCCAAAACAGGAAGGGAACCCTGGTCTGAGATACAGGACGCAGGAGACTGGAAAACAAACGAGACGTGGATGTGCAGACACGAGAGGACAACTGGGGATTCAGACTGAAAACCCGACCTGCTTCGGACCAGGGCATGGAGTTTGTGTGTCTGTGTGTGTATGTGTGTGTATATTGTGAATGTGTGTGTATTGGGTGTGTGTGTTTGAGACAAAGAGAAATCCCTATGTGTATTGTGTTTATGATGTGTGGATGTGGATGTCAAGTTAATGGTTACTAGAATAAAATATACTTTATTAATCCCAGACGAGAAATGATGGCATCACAGCTGAAAGTGACACTACTAGCAGGACCAGCACGTGCACTTTTGCCTCTAGGTTAAACCATTTTTTGCCGCCCCGTACCATACCAGCAACAACACACAAAGGCCAATATGCCATACATATAACGCAAATAGTCTAGTGCAACACTAGTGTGCTCAAAGTGTCATCAATATTAAAGTATGCATGACCCAATATGTGGACATTTTGCGGATCCATATATAAATAAACTGGTATCAAACTAAATGATACCAGTACAAATCTCTCCTGTACACCACTTTCTCATGTGCGTAAAACACACACACACATGAAATGTACGCAAGCATAGCATCAGCAGATTCGGCAACTTAATCAATGACTAGAGAGCAGGTGAGGCTTTCACATATAAATGAAAAGGCTGGGAGCTCTACAAATGCAAATCAGGATAGCTGGGGGAGTTTGACTCACCACTGGAGCTAACATATTTTCCTAGGTAGGCCTACTACTAAATAGATCATCCAACAGAGTCATTAATGTGTCATGAATATCTTGTTCAACAAAACCCCAGCCAATCAGATCGCTCGAAAATCCCAGCCAATCAGATCGCTTGAAAACTCCAGCCAATCAGATCGCTCGAAAACCCCAGCCAATCAGATCGTGCGGAAACCCCAGCCGATCATATTATTAGAAGATATATTATTGAAAAAGTTTTCGTAATAGTCAATTGACGCGTCATTTGAGTGAGAAATAGGAGGTGCGGCGTGAGAGCGAAATAGGAGGTGTGGCGTGAGAGCGTGTGACGAGGGTCATTTGCGTGAGTCTCATGCTCAATGCGTGAGAGTTGGCAGCTCTGTGGCACAGGCGAACGCAAACTTCACAGGCTGTAAACGGCCGTTAACTGACAGGAATTAGTGAAGTTAACAGGCATTCCCGAGGCCGAAAATCCGGATTTTCGTGCAGTGCTAGTTCGCCTGTATGGACACGCCGACGCTGGCTACAGCGTTCTTTTAAAATGTGTATCTCATGAGAGCTGGGGGAGGCTGGCAGAGGAGGCAGGTGGCTGCAGGTGCAGAGTCATTGGCACATTTATTTTTAAATAGATGGCCCCTGATTGGCCCACATTTTGCCGCTCTAGGCAATTGCCTAGTTCACCTATATGGATGCGCCGGCGCTGACTACAAGAAACTATTTTTAAAATAACCTCTACGTTATAAATTATATCCCCTATTTCAAATTTGGTGATTCGTTATGGTTTGGTACAATCACCATGTTATACTACTTGACCCCTGACGCCTCATAAGTACCCCATAAGAGGGAAGGCTTATCCTTCTTGAATCATATGGAAAAACTAACATTCGTGTTGACTTCAATGTTTCACCTTTCCTGTATTGACCGTCCTTTTCCGACGAAAAGCCCCCAAAAAAGGAAGAGTGGAAAGTCGCAGATGAAAAGATGTCTTGTTTACATAAGTGTGTACGCCATGTTTCCGTGTTGTCGCCCCTCGTTAGCTAACATAAACACACACACACGCACACACACACAAACACACTGATATACACACAAAGAGACACATGCACAGAGTGGAGAGTGCTGGATGTTGGCCTGACAACATCTGTTGGCAGTGACCCGTGCCCCGCTCTGATCTCTGAGGATGGGCCAATCAGCACGTCCCACCCTGGTCATGCACACACAAACACACGCACACACTACTGAAACACCAGTGACCTGCGAAGTCTCTTGCATGACATCAAAAGAGCTGAAGAAAACGGTGTGTAAGAGAACCAAGGGAAGAGAAAATAATATCTAATTTGCACCAGATGATCCTTCAGATTGGATATTCATGTGGAATATCCCATTTGAACATCCCCCAACTAAAATTGTTATTCTTGTATAATAACATGTTTTGATATCTAAAATACCTTCTTCAGATGACGGATAAATTGGGTGGTAGTGTTGTGTGTGTGAGAGAGATAGAAAGCGCATGTTTGACTGAGTGTGGGGGGTGTTAGTATCCTAAATATTTGTCCCGTCATGTCGACTGAGATGAACCCTGCTCTAAACCATGCCAGGAATGTACCCGGTACCATGCCCAGGATCATTCATCAACATGTCCAAATAGCCCGCCATTGTCCCGCCATTGACACTTCACCAAGCAAAACACCACAATCTCAACAGAAAGCCATCTGATGTGCCACGTCAGCTATGAGCGCCGTCGCCAGCTGGCCAAGAAGTGAGGTCTCAAGGTGATTTTATGGGACTGGTTGCAGCAATTGGTGGAAAATAATTAATATACTTGAATTAATTGAAAAGCATTGATTGAGACTGAATGTGGTTCTACTTAATCGGAAATATCTCATATCATCTTTTCAGATGATATGAAAGGCAAACAAAGAGAAGAAGGAAAATGCAGAGTCCAACATTGAAAGGATTATGAAAAAAAAAAAAAAAAAAAAAAGGACGGCAAAGCAAGAAAACACAAGTCTTCTCAACTAATTTTTTTTTTTTTAGTCATCGAAATTCAAATCAGTCAAAAGTGATAAATGGATTGGAAACGCCATCAAATCACCTTAAGGTCAGATATTAGTTATATATTTTCCTGTACTGTAGCCAAATAAAGTAAAACAAGAACATCTTCATTTCTTTATGTAGGTTGGTTTATTCTGAAGTTGATGTCGGCGGTCCAATGTTCAAAACATTGAAGACTTGCTGACGGATGGAGTGTTGTTCTGGACCTCTGCTCTGTTTGAGGTCGTTTCTACAACACTACCGACCCTGTGTGCTCCAAACACACCTGCTCTCTATGGCATTTTGGACATGGTGTCATGTTTTGAGTGTCCAAACTTGAAATATCTCCTCTTGGTACCAAACTGCACTTTCCACACTCAACCTGATAGAAATGTATCACCAGACAAAAGTCAGCCAGGAATCCATTAAACATCTTGCAATGTTTAACATCTCAAAGCCAAAACCCAATCAAGTGATTTGTTTGTTTGAATAAAGACAGATTTGCCAGATCATTAGCATGCCTTTTTAATTCCATGTGCAGTGTATTTGATGCCCTGTCAATCTGACACTGTCTAATTCACACTTCTTCTTTTTTAAACTAAATGTTGCCTTTGGTTGCGTGGCCAAAGGCTTTATACTGCATTTGTGGCTGTCACCGAGTCTTGTTTCACCTGCATTTCATATATTGACACCCTCCTCTCACACATGCGCGCACACACACACACACACACACACACACACACACACACACACACACACACACACACACACACACACACACACACACACACACACACACACACACACACACACACACACACACACACACACACACACACACACACACACACACACACACACACACCAAATCCTCTCTATGGAAGACGGAAGGTTCTAGAAGAGGGATATCTTCTCCAGGTCCTTCTTCATCTCGCTGTACTGGGTGCTGAGGCGCCCCACGGCCTTGGCGTGCTCCTCGTCCACCTGGTCCTTCAGTCTCTGCTGCTCCCGCAGGAACTCCTCCCACGCCTCCTTCTCCTGCCCGGCGCTCGCCTGCAGCTGGGCACTCTGGGCGAGGAGAAGAATGACATCATGAGGTAAAAAGCAAAAGCTGTTGAAACGGTGCGAGTGATGAGTGAGGGAGGGAGCGCATGCAGGTGGCTGACATGAAGCAGCTGCAGTCAGGTGGATTTCCTATCGGCGCTGGTTAACTCACTACACCTCACTGACCTCTGCCTGGACATATGAGAGCCTATTGCTACTATGGGCCAGGTGCAGGATTGATAAGACACAATAAATTATTCAAATTCAATGATGACCCCTCTCTTCTTATAAATATGTACATTTGCCATTACATCATGGGATTGATAGAAAGAAAATCACATTTTTGTTGGAATGCAGACAAAAATAGAGTAGGTCACATATCTGACACACGTTTTAACCTGTTTCACACTTCCAACCATTGACAGTGTAAACTTTAGGGTATGAACGTAACCCTTTAGTTACCTGGTGTGCTTCTAGCTCCCTCTGCTGGACTCTCTGAGCCATGTGATTGGCAGCCTCCACTGTGGAGAAAAACATTAACATCAATAGCATTACATTAAAGACATACACATTTACTTTGCTGGAGCAGCAGTATTCCAAATAGCTTGTGCTAAAGTGGATTTGTTTTGCACCGATTACTAACATTTTGGTAATTGTGTCATCTGAAAAAAAGACATCACTGTACAGTTCAAAGCAGAATTATCTGAAGGGTACACCTACATTTTTTAATTTACATTAAATAGGATTATGATTGAAGTATTAATATTTAGTATATAGCAAAATGTTAATACTAAATAAATGTATATATTAACAAAAACAAACACAATCAATCAGTATACAATAATTACTTATAATTATATTAGCTGAATAATATATCAAAACCCATTAAATGCATTAAAGGGGAACTATTGTACAACAGCTGTAATAATAATAAAACAACTTCATAACAATGATTCTGAAATGTATAGTATACAAATGTGTCTCAATCCATCATCTGAGTGATATCCAGCCCTGAACTGATACTCACCTGAAAACAGCCTGCTTTCAGAAGGTATTCCCTTCCAACCACTCTCTCCTTGTTGTGTACAGGAGACTGTACAGCGATTTCTACTTTGCTTCCATTTCTGCTTCTCCCCTACAACCTGGAACCGCTTCAACGCGCAACGCAAAGTACCATTGCTAATGGTCCGGATAATTTTCTAGACCAGGAAGCGTTTGGCTGAGCAGAACCACTAGGCACGTCACTAAGGGTTCTAATCCACTCCAATTTTCTCTGTAGCGACTTTAAGGCAGGACTACGGAGAGACACGGCAGACTTCTGATTTCAAATGTCCACCGTCTGCAATACAACCCAAATAACGTATTATGCTCCGCAAGAGCGCAAGGGCAAGGACAAGTCAGTTGGTACAATAGAACCCCTTTAACTATGCAATTATATAATTAAACGGGGGGTGCTTACGTCTTGTGCTGACATCAGCCAGGTGGTCGTGCATCCCCTGTAAACACTTGGGCATCACTTGTTCGTTTGCCTCCACCACCATCTTGTTGACGTTCTCCAGCAGTCGTCCTTCGCGATAACCTCGCTTCTCCTAAGAACAGGCAGAAGAGAAACTCACAGAAGTCCATTCAGATAGCCTATCAATGTGTGTCAGATATGTCAGACGAAGGGAACGTTCTGGAAAAATATGTCAACATGGCTGCTGAACATCAATTAAAATGAAGTGAAGCTTATCAAAAGGTCACATATTTCTAAATATTATCAAACAGTTTAGCTTTTTTAACAGACTTTTTTAGATCTACTGAAGACAAGTGTTTGAAGAGAGCTAGTTTACCTCAAACTCTCTCACAAAGTAGCGAATCTCTCCCTGGGTGATGGGTCTATGGTCTATCAGTCGAGATTGGATATCACCAACATCTGTGGTAGAGTAGTAGGGGTATAAAAACAAGCATCACACTTTTGCATAGATTCACAAGGCATGAAGAAAAACATTAACCCACAAATCATGACATATTGATTAACTTGGAAATTGGTTCTGTCAGTCAAGTATCCTGGATGCTTCATAGAAATCGGTGTTTATACATACAACACTTTATACAAACATGTTAATTCTGTTTCCTTGTATCTGTATCTGACTTAATATCAGGGAACCATATATGAATGTAATGGAGTTGTGTGTAGGTCCACATCTACAGACAGTGCCTACTTTGTGTATGTTAAAGCTAGCGAGGCTAACAATGTTTGCAAACCAGAAATTTTCACATTCTATTTTCTCATGATTATACCCACCTTTAGCAATCTTATCCATTTTCCCACATGCCCGGATAGATAACGGTGCAGCCAAACCTGTTGGAAGACCCTCAGTTGCAAATTAACAAGTATGCTAGCAAGCTAGCTACAATAACGTATCACACATTTAAATTATGACTGATCAGTCCGAAGCTGTTTTTTATATGGAAACCCTGAAATAGAACTACTAAATAGCATGAAAACTAGCTGATTACTGTCATGTGAGTGGAAATCAGCTGACTCCAAATGTAAATATTTACTACTACTTCCGGGTAGGAGGCTGTGGAATAAACCAAAACACCCACTGAAATAGGGGTGTTCTATGTGTCCTATGCTTACCGCCATAGAATATATGTAAACATCAGTAATTTCATGATGCACCAGTTGGGGTATTTTCAACCAACGTTGTCATTATCAGGAGAAAACGTTGTCCGTTCACGAAGAGAATAACTAAACTTGGGGACATTGACTTGAGTAAACGAGAGAGATATGAATGTAGTTTTGCATGTGTGAAGACTGCAGATGTCAGTCTTGCACTACTTTGCAACATGGTCATCATCACCATCATTTATTTTTTTTATAAATCTTTACTTGAACTGCAATTACTATCGTTTAAGTGCAGCATTTCATTTAGAAATGCAGACCCTTTTCACTGCCAGATAGTTGATCACATTATTTACAATGTGGAATGCGTTATTATCAGTTGTTTGGGCTTATGTATCAATAAAAGATCAAGCTATTAAAAAGTTACAAAGAATACTACACACACCTCTTCAAAATCACCACTAGGTGGCACTAAAGACAAGGAAGAAAATATACTGGTGCCAGAGTGATTGGATTATTTTTGATTAGCGAATGAATTCATGATGCATTATGAAATGCAAGTATAATTGTACAAATACTTAAATAGACATATGACCCATGGCGTTGTAAAGTGAGTAGGCCTATGCATGACACCATCAGTACCAGACAAAGCATTTAATCGTATTAAAAAAGTTTGCATGACATTTCCCTCATTGACCAACTTTAGTCAAAATCCGTAGAGAGAATTCTCCGACACCACCACTTACTGTCCACATTATTTATGTTAAATAGCAGTTAGATGCACCATTAGCTTTGATCGCTTTATTAAACAGATTAAATGATTGATCAATTGCCGAGGGATATACAAATAGCCATTGTCGTCTCTGAGGAAGTATCTGTTTACAAGTTTTGTCATGACATAAACATGCCAGAACTACTATATTAACATTAGGGACATTAATGTCACGTTTTTCTTTGATTTAAAATTCAATTAAATATATTAGGATCAAGTAAGCAGTGATGGACAGTTGAAGTTATCGGAATAGGCAATGCATACAGTAATGTATTACCAGTAGAATATATTAAAGGCCTATTACCAGTTCCCATGTGTGGGAAAAGTTTATGCTTAAAATAAAAATTTTAAATGATTTAAAAAGCAACTGCTCATTTGCTTATTTTTAATTCCTGTTAAGTCTTTTTAACCGATGTTAATTTATCTTTGTCTTATTAACTACTTAAATAAATTCCTATTACATCAAAGGGTTTTCTTATGAATTGTAATTATTTATATTTTATAAATGTTATATCGTAGCATACAAATACTTTTGTATGTTTGCTATATTATGCATGGAGGCTATAATTGTGTGAACCATTAAAATGTGAACCATAATTATTCTTAGTTTTCATTGCAAAAACAACCATGTCATTGAAGAGTGAGAGGAAAATATACAAAAGTGCACTATTTAAACCCATCCATCAAGGTTGTATCCGTCCAAGTGCATCACCATTATGCATAGATGGGGAGCGGGGTCATGAGGGGGGTCATAGAGAATATTTGTCTTCTCTGATTAATCTCTCACACTCATCCATCTATTAGGTCGGTTCCCCTCATTTTCACTCCTGTATAAGAAGGTGAACCAGGCAGCATTCTGGGATACGATTTTGAATAGACTACTATTGTTGATTAAAATACTTATATTCACAATTTCAGGTTTGTCCGACTTGATTTCGATTGAAATGGAAATATAAAGTGTACTTTGTACTTTTTAAACGCTGACTAAATTAATTTAGCTGGCGATTAACAATCTCTCGAAAAAAAGTATTTGAATGAGAGATCAGATTTGCTTCATCCAATTTTACGGTGGCGATAGTAAAAATGTCCTCCAAAATGAATCCATTGTCCTTGTCACTTTACATTTATTTTGGTTTAATTCAACAGTCTGCCTCTTAACCCTCAGTGCCATTAAGGTCTCAATCATGGTTTAAAGAATCACCAGCACAACAAAACCACCCAAGAAAAAAGATATTAAAAAAATGCCAGGGTTTAGTTTTTTAATATTTTGAACCCGATGGCACTGAAGTCCACGGCTCTAACAGTGCATATATATAACATAAAAACATGACAGAGTCTCGCTTCCCATGCGTGTGTAAGCTAGCCAGTAGGCAGGAGTTCTCAGGGAGCTGAGGTTCTATCAGTGCAAAGGGAGGTCTGGGAGATGGAGTTTTTTACACAACATACCCACCGGTGCTGTTAGCCAGACCTGGCCATGGCCTGGAAAATAGTGCTCTCTGCAGTCCTCTCCGCACTCCATCTCTCTCACACTAGCTCCCTGTTGTCTCTGTCTCTCTTTCTTTCCCCACTGCATGCACTCACACACACACAGACACACACAGACATACACAGACACACACAGAAACGCATACACACACATACACACACACCCACACACACACAAACACATACACAAACATCCAATGACGGTGCTCGCATTACGCATTACCCAGTGGGTGTAATTATTTTTGCTCTTTCACTCTGTCTCTCTCTCTCTCCCTCTCTCTCTCCCTACCTCTTTCTCTATCACTCTGCCTACCTCTCTCTACCTCTCTCTCTTTCTCTCTCTCTCTCTCTCTGCTGGGGTCTTGACACCGACGTCCAGGCTGAGTGGGGGGCGGTGGGGGGGGGGGGGGGGGGGGGGGGGGGGGGGGGGGGGGGGGGGGGGTAACGATGCTTGGTGTGCTCAGTATGCTCAATGCCCCCTCTCTCCTATCTCATCCTCCTCCTCCTCCTCCTCCCACCTGTTCCTGGGGGGGGGGGGGGGGGAGGCGAGGGGATGCAAGGGGAGAGAGGGAGGCAGTGGGTGGGTACGGTAGGGCTGGAGGGGTGCTGCTCACTGGCTGCCAAGGACCCTGGGGTGATGGTGGTGGTAATGGGGGTGGGGGGGGGGGGGGGGGTGGCTGAGGTGAGTGGGCAAGAAAGGGCCCCATCAACCAGCGACCCACCTGCGGCTTCTACCAACACCTCTTCTATCTCTCTCTCTTTCTCAGTCTGTGCATCTCTCACTCTCTCTGTCTCTCTGTCTCTCTCAGTCTCTGCCTCTCTCTCTCTCTCTCTCTGTCTCTGTCTCTGTCTCTGTCTCTGTCTCTGTCTCTGTCTCTGTCTCTGTCTCTGTCTCTCTCTCTCTCTCTCTCTCTCTCTTGCTCAGTCTGTGCCTATCTCTCTATCTCTCTGTCGCTGTCGCTGTCGCTGTCGCTGTCTCTGTCTCTTTCTCTCTCTCTCTCTCTCTCTCTCTCTCTCTCTCTCTCTCTCTCTCTCTCTCTCTCTCTCTGAGTATCATTTTTCTATCTGGCTGCTGAATGCCCAACGCTTTAGAGTAAAGAGAGAGAGAAACATAGATACGCACACAGAGAGAAAGAGAGCGAGAGATAGAGAGAGACATAGGGAGAAGGTGACAGAGACAAGGAAGACAAAAAATGAAGTTATGTTTATTCAGGAAAGAGGTGATAGATAGGGCTGTAAAAATGACAGAGGGAGAGAAAGAGAGATAGAAACAGCTAGAGAGAGAGAGACAGGAAGGAAAAGGCCTTGGACACTTCAATAAGACACAGCGCAGCACAGCACTGCTCCCTGTGTCCCAAGGCCTGATGGGGAAACCACGGCTGTGGTCGTGGCTACGCTACGAAACTCACAGCCTGAGCATCAACATTTGTACTGCTCCACGCTGGGACAAAACACACCTCTCCTCTGAGCTATGTGAGTTCTTTAAGTTTAGACGGAGAGAGGGTTGACATCGTTTGTGTGTACATGTGTGTGTGTGTTTTATTTTTTATGCTTTGTCGGCTAAGATTAGCTTTCCCCCACCCCCACCACCATAATTTGCGGATTCAGGGCTCTCGTCCCCGAAGATTAGCGGGCTCCGCTCTGTTATGTCTCCCACAGGGGACCCTGTCCTACTCTCTCCCTCCCTCCCTCTCTCTCCCTATCTCTCTCTCTCTGTCCCTCTCTCTCCCTCTCTCTCTCTCCCTCTCTCTCACTCTCTCTCCCTCTCTCTTCTCTCTCTTGTTTTCGCTCTCTCTCACTCACTCTTTCTGTTTCTCTCTTGCCCTCTCTCCCTGTCTCTCTTTCTCCCTCTCTCCCTCTCTCCCTCTGTCCATCTCTCTCTCTTTCTCTCTCTCTCTCTCCACAACGGGAGGAGAGGAGGGGCCGGGGGAGGAGAGAACAGTGCGGATTCTGTGGGAGTGAAAGAGAGTACTCACACGTGTGTGTATGTGTGTCTGTGTGTGGTGGTGGGGGGAGTAGCTAAGGGGGCAACAGGCTGTCCAAGGCCTTCCAAACCTGTTGAGGAAAGAAAAATCAGGGCGAATCGCCAGCGATCAAAGTGACGGTAGGAAGTGGAGGAGGAGGAGGAGGAGGAGGAGGAGGAGGAGGAGGAGGAGGAGGAGGAGGAGGAGGAGGAGTGGGGTGGGTAGTGGACATCTAGCTCTTAGGTGGAGCGCCAAAATTGGTTCCCTTGGATGTAGCAATCCCATACCCCTAATGTACAAGCAAACACACACACACACACACACACACACACACACAAACATACACACACACAGACATTAGCATAGACACACGCGCACGCTGTCACTAAGAGAAGGGGAGGGGAGCAGTCGTATCGAGCTGAAGTGCTTTTCATGGTTTGTGATGTTTTTCCTTTCCTTTCCGTCTGTGTGTGTGTGTTTGTGTGTGTGTGTATGTGTGTGTGTGTGTGTGTGTGTGTGTGTGTGTGTGTGCTCGTTGGATGATGCTGGAAGTGGGACAGGCAAGAGGGGAAAGGAAAAGAGGAAAAATGGGGGGGGAGGGGGTCCGCCCTGGGGTCACACACATACACACATACACACACACACTGACACACACAAACACATACACACACACTTCTCGGGCTGCTGTGGCGTGTTTGGAGGAGTGCCTCGTCAGATTAGGGCCACGCTGGCTGCGCTTGATGACCAACCTGGACAGACAGGGCCTGCCAGGCACACACTGCTCAGGCACATGATGTCAGGGACCCACACACACACACACGCACAAACACACTGACATACACACAACACACACTGACACAAGGACCCAAACACACACATACAAACACCAACACTCCACCCAACACACACATACATACACACTCACACACCGACACCCCCCTCCCCCTCACACACACACACACACACACACACACACACACACACACACACTGACACCCCTACCCCCAAACACACACACACACACACATATACACAAAAAATGATAACCGCGCCAGACCAAAGAGACAGATGACACCCAGCATGAAGCTAAAGCCAAATCTGTAAGCATCCGCTGCGATCCAGCTGGCTAGCCCTAGGGTACCTGTCTCCGTGAAGTGGAATCAGGCTCGCCCCCCCTGCGCTGTCAAATTAGCTCACAGGGCTGGAAATGTTGAAGAGATTTGGCCCTTCGATGGGGATGGGTGAGAGAGAGAGCGAGAGGGAGAGAGGAGTGGTGGTGGTGGTTGGGGGTATAGCGATGGGGATGGAGGTGGGGGGGGTTTATCATAATATGTTATTCATTTATCGTCCCGTTGCTGAGGGGCGGGGGGGTGGGGGGGGGGGGGGGGTCTGAAACGTTAAAACACACAAACAATGACAAACAAGCAACAAACAGCAGGAATGTGGGACGGAGGCAAGGTGGAGGAAGAAGAGTGGATGAATACGTTCACGCTCACACAAGTAGGTGCGCACACATGTGTGCATGTGCGGACGTATGTCTGCGTTGTTTGCTTTTTGTGGTCATGCATGGGTAACTACCGATACATGCGCACACACACACACACACACACATTCACACAGACTCCCCCCATCTCTCACACATATCGTACACACATTCACACACATTCACAATTTAATCACAGAATTCGGAAAATCAGGGAATAAAGGACAGGAGAGGAAGAAAATATATTTTTGCATGCTCAGGTGCATCATGGGTATTATTCCTTAATAAATGTCTGATGCACACTCACACACACAAACACACACACACACACACACACACACACACACACACACACACACACACACACACACACACACACACACACACACACACACAGATTTATGCATATAGCTACATATATATTAGGTGCCAGGGGCAAATTTTCAATTACTGCCAGTCCTGAGCAGTCACCTGGGAATGATGCACCATGTTAGAAGGACGTGCTCAGACACGTCCGCTCAGACTTCCCTTCCTTTTTTTCTCCATGGTAACAAGACCGTGAGTGTCAGTAGACATGATCAAAGACGACTTTAAACATGTAACGCGTCTTATTTATATTTGAACCGTACGGAGGAAACCAATACATTGGTACCAAATGCCAAACGGGCTACAGCGTTGATTGGTTTTAAGATTTGGGAACCGATATAAGTAGAACAATGTAAGCTATTGTGTTAGATACCAACAAATATTTGTTTTAAAGACATGGATAAAGCATCTCAATGTTTAACAAGGTGCTTGATAACAGATCTTTCTACAATCATGTTGGCATTAAATATATTTGTGTTTCCTTCCTTTCAATATGATTGTTATATTGGTTAAAGCTTGGGTAGGCAATGTATTTTAGAAGCATTTTTGTCATATGTTGAAATTCTCTTTACATCCTGACAGGGATCTATCATATCTGTGGCTGTTGCAGACCTCGGCCGAATGAAATGATTGGACGGCCTACCTGTCTGTCTACATTTCATGACGTGACTTGTTTGGCTAATTGATGGTGTGGTTTTGGAAATGTATAAATCGCCAAGTTTAGTGTAGGTTTCATAGCCAGTTGGGTTAGCTTGTGTTTGTCCTCAACACTTGGGGAACAAATAATGGTATGGACTTTAACACAAGCTTTCTCATACGGCCATCTTGGTTCCATCTTGGTTCTAAACTCTAGCTGGGCAGGGGTTACTGAATGCGGAATTTAACATTCTAGCATTGGCCGCTTGGCAGCAGGGCAACACCATCTCTGGCAGTATGGCCGCCATTCCTGACTCCTCCCCCGTTGTGATCATACTAAAACCAAACGGAGAAGGCTGCCAAGTAGACCTCTCTCTCTCTCTCTTTCTCTCTCTCTCTCTCTCTCTCTCTCTCTCTCTCTCTCTCTCTCTCTCTCTCTTTCTCTCTCGCCCTAAGATGAATCAACAACATCCTCGAGTGTGTGTCTGTCTGAGCCAGGGCTGAATGCATTGAGGCCAGTATGTTTCTGCTTCATGCTGGCCTGCTAATAGCCACAGCAGGTCATCTTTGGGCGAGGTGGCACCGAGAACAATGATGGGAGGGAGGTAGAGAGAGGGAGAGAGGGGACACTGAGACTGCCAAAAACAACACTCTTACCAAGTGTGTGTGACAACAGCATGACCCCTCGCAGAGAGCCTGCTCTTGCCCTAAGACAGACGTGTGTGTGTTGTGCATCTGTGTGTCTGTGCATGCATGTGTGTGTGTGTGTGTGCGCTTTGATGTGTGTATGGTTGTGTCTGTGAATGCATATGTGTATGGTTGTGTGTGTGTGTGTGTGTGTGTGTGTGTGTGTGTGTGTGGGGGGGGGGGGGGGGGGTGGGTGTGTGGATGGGTGTGTGTGTGTGGATGGGTGTGTGTGTGTGGATGTGTGTGTGTGTGTGTGTGGGAGGGTGGGTGACTGGGTGAAACTTGACAGGAGTTTAGTGCTGATAACTGTCACAGCAAGCAATGTCAACATGGCAGTAATCTTCCTTCGGCTAGATGTAGCTACATCACTGGCCAAGTTTGTGTGAATTATAAATATAATATCTGTGTGAATTATAAATATGTAATTTTCTGTGTGTATGTGTGAGTGCCTGTCTCATAGGCTTTCCCCAATTGAAATGTGTGTTTCTGTCTATGTCAAACACAAAGGTTGTGTCCCAACATTTAACAGTATATGATACAAAAACGGTCCTGAGATATATAAGATACAATATGGCCTTTATGGTCAATGGTACAGTATAACTTTGGATTAACAGAACAACATAAGCAACATAGGAGTGTATTAAGCTGTTAAACTTTTCTCCTCTCTCTTCCAGTCAACTCAGATTTCACACAGTTTTATGACACATGTTTTATGTTTCCTTATCTTCCATGTTCATAAAGAGAAAACAAAAAGAACAAAACAAAAAAATGGAGTGACTACAGAAATACATTTGACCGACCTGGACTGTTCGAAACAATCCTTAGAATAAACACAGTCAACATTCCTTGTTGAGCCATCAACAATCTCAGTTGTTAACTTCAAGTCATGTCGCCATGCTCTGTTGCTTTTCAAGAGTCTCCAGTATTAAAACCAAAGGGACCGCTCCGTGTTAAATAGGTTACATGACAAAATGTAACAAATCTATGAATAACTGGCTCCACTGTCGACTGACAGATTCCATATGACTCTCCCCTTGGTGGCATGTATGTATTTATGCTGTATAGTCTGTGTAACTACAAATACTTTTTTGTTAGTATTTGTTTATCCAATGAAGTGTGAATTTGCTTGTTGCCATTTTAATTTTTTGTTCTGTTTTTACCATGTTTTTTATACTGCATTGTAGTATTCACATCTGTCAGTTGACAAACAGGTATTTATCTTGAAACAGAAACATCTCTCCATCTGGAAGCCCACTCACTGATGGCAAATGTTGGATTTGTAAATAATCTTTGACCCAGTTTAGTGATTATTAAATCAGGTCCATCTTCAATTAGCTAAGTGTACTTTCTCTTCTCTTCTGCACCGCCTCTTCTCTTCTCTCCTCTCCCCTGGTCTCCCCTTTCCTCTCCTCTTCCCCTGTCTCTCATCTCCTCTCCTACTGTCTCCTATCTCCTCTTCTCTCTTCTCTTCTCCTCTCCTCCCCTCTCGTCTCCACTCTCCTCACCACCCCTCTCCTCTCCTCTCCCCCACTCATCCTCCCCCCCTCTTCCCCCACTGATGTGCGTCCCTGGAGGAGCTCTGTTGATGTCTTTGACTAAACTGCAGCTTATCTTGACAGTGATGCGATGGTGGCCCCATAGGAACACAAATGTTGAGAGGGAAGCATTAGGAGTGTAATGGAGGGTTTGCGGGCAGGGTCTTTCACACTGTGTCACTAGCTATGGCACCAAACTCAACTGGCTGGACATCTCACACTTCTGGCTGTAAGGATCAAGTTTCAGTCTAAATGGAATAAGCTTTTTAAACTGTTCTATAAATCTTTATGAGAAATACTCAATGCTGAGTGGGGAGGCTTGTTCCCTATGTTTGTCTTGTAGGCTCAACGGTGTTGAAGATTAAAATATATCACATTATCTGAAGTTTAAAACAATTTATTCTGCATTTCTATTAAAGAAGTAATATCAAAGTCTAATTTATCATCATACATTACATTTTGCCACACAGGATTTATATGAATACAAATCTCACTGTCATGTGGCCTAGCTCTTATTTTTGGGTTCGCAACCGTGGGGTCAATTAGTATCGTCGGTGTTTGTTTTTTGTTTTTTATTTATATAAAGTATGTTCAAGGACAATACTTGAATATAGTGTGGAAAGGCATAAGGACTCATTACGCACCACATTATGTCTCCCCCCCCCCCCCCCCTCTCTCTGTCTCTCTCTCTCACTCATTTTCTAAATCAGTGTGTGTGTGTGTGTGTGTGTGTGTGTGTGTGTGTGTGTGTGTGTGTGTGTGTGTGTGTGTGTGTGTGAGTGCTTAAGTATTTGCGTGACTGTGTGTAAACCAACTTGCATCTCCAGCGCTGTGTGGGTCTGTGTCTTTGTGTAGCTTTGTGCGGCTATCACATGCTAGTGCGGTCCCCGAGGTTAAAGTGATGAATGAGAGCTGTAAAGAGCAGCATGACAGCCCTGGAAGTCACAAGCGCTGTCCTCGGGCACTGTGAAGAAGGCGAAACTTTCCCTCCCTTCGGGGAACTCTGTGTGCGTATACGTAAATGTGTGAGTGTGTGTCTAATTTTAAGTGCGAGTCGATGAGCGAGTTCTTGACCGCACTTCGGATGGAATGTGTGCACGGGAGTGGCGTGTTCGTGTCTGAAAGCAAGATATTGTGATATATAATAAATTGTATATTGATGATTTGGCTTTTACGTGCGTAGGTGCGCACATATGTGTTAATTTGAAAGTTTGTGTATACGTCTGTCACACGTACGTGAGTGCATGTGTGTCTGTACGATGTGCATGCGCATACACATTGTCTCAGTGAGAATGTCACAGATTAAGTGTGTGCGTACGTGTGTATATGCGTTTACATAGTGAATGTCATATAAATACATGTACCTGAGCGTGCACATGTGTGCGTGCTTGTGTGTGTATGTGTGTGTGTGTGTGTGTGTGTGTGTGTGTGTGTGTGTGTGTGTCAGTACTGTCCTGCCCAGAGCTAACTGCCACATACTGCGGCTATTGTGGAGGACATCAGCACCCCACCAGGGAGCCACGCCTATGCAGGCCCCTCTGCCCCTCGCCGATGCGCATACCCCCTCATCCATCCATGCATCATTCATCGCTCGCTCGCCCTACCTCTTCCACCCCCAAGGCAGTGTGTGTGTGTGTGCGTGTGTGTGTTTGCATGTGTGTTTGGAATGTCCTCGAGTCCTAACATCAAAGAGGCGGTGGCGGCTTATTTAAAATATATATTTTTAGTTTCAAGATTTGGTGCAAAAGAAGCCAGACATCGTCTCTCCGAAGATGGATGGAGATATCACACTACTGCGGTGAGCAGTGTGCGACTCCTGGCCTGTGTGTGTGTGTGTGTGTGGGGGGGGGTTGAAGGTATGGGGGGTGAGGAGGCCTTATCCACAGCACAACGGTGGAAGCCTCATCAACAGGCAGATGAAACACAGTGATGACTTTGTTGTTTTGCCTCGCCGCTCTCGAAAAAACCTCAGGCCCCGAATGTGGATTTCACACTGCCTCTAGTCGTGTGTTTTTCAAAGAGGCCGATGATCAGCTGTGTATCATGCGCTGGTACGTTTAGCCTGAATAAGGGATGCCTTCTCCACTGCTCCCCCCACGGGATCAACTATCGCCACCCTTTTACACCTGAGCTTCTGCCCACGTACACACACACACACACACACACACACACACACACACACACATAAACACATGCATACACAGACACACACACACACATATGCATGAATACACAAACACACACACACACACACACATGCACATACAACACACACATACACACAGACACACACACACTATGTTAATCCTTTATTGTCCCTTAGGGGTCACTGTGATTATGGTTGGGGCTCCAGACCGTTTTAGGGAATACCTTTCACCTTCGGCAATACATTCTAAGATAATATTTACCACCGACCCCCCCCATGCCCATCAGAACACAAACATCTGTCTGTGCACACCCAAGAATCAACCAATTCATTTATCCTTAGCAGTCAAGGCCCTACAGCACTTGTAGGGCCGGTCTGTGTGTGTGTGTGTGTTTGTCTGTGTGTGAGAAGTGAGTCCTGGGCCTTTTGGCCTTTGGGTTGGCTGGTTTGGACAAAGAAAGACCCATTGGCTCTTCTACTGCACAATGAAGTGCAAATCCTTTCCCCCCCCCCCCCCCCCCCCCCCCCCCCCCACACACACACACACACACACACAAACACACACAGCCAGGAGGGTATGCTTGGTGGCTCTACCAACGGCCCACTCTGTGGTATTTGGAGAAACAAACCTTTGAGCGTTGTGTTTGCCTCCCGCTTATCCACGGCTGTTACTGTAAAACACAAACCCAAACACCCACGCTCACACACGAGCATGTTCCAAAATGAGACATGCTCTTTAGCAGTGGAAGTTGGACAAACACTGATACGTTTCAGCCAATGAGGAGCATCTCCTAAAGCGTCATGAACCAACATCCGGACTGGTTTTGCGTGTCTGTCTCGGTGGGACTCTTGGGGATTTTACTGATGATCATTTTGAATTACAATATGTTATATTAATGACAGCTACATTCAATTGTAGTAAGGGTTTCTGTGTATAGAACAGGGGGTCCCAACCTGATATATACATATTGGGGTCGCAGGAGTGGCTGACATAAGGTATAGATATTTTATGTTATATTTGAGCAAACTACTACTAATCACTTAGTGTGTAGTATAGCGATGCGATTACGTTCACCGGGACATTGATGTTACCGGCAGATGTTGATTGGGTAAAAACCATTTGTGTGGAAGCAGATACACTAAGGTTAAAGTTGGGGTGGGAAACATTTTCAAAGCTAGAAATGGGGATCGCAGGTTAAAAAGGGTTGGGAACCACTGGTGCAAAATATTGAAATGTAAACGATAGAATACACTTCAAGGCTGGGAAGACAACTGAGGATTCAATATAAAACTCCGAATTTATTGTGATCCATTGTCTCTGTGTGATACAATGTCTCGACATTGTGATACTCTGTCTTTGCACACAACACACAAAGTGTGGATGTTAGCAGTGAGTGAATTCAATGTTTAGTCAGGGGTGTGTGTTCACACACACACCACACACACACACACACACACACACACACACACACTGTGGGAGACCGATGTTCTCTCTGCCAGACTGCAGCTTCATGCCCTCAGTCCAGTATCAAGTCAGTCAGCAGTGAAGCCACACTACACACACTCACACACATGCACAACCAGACATACACACACACATACACACACATGCACACACACATGCACACACACATGCACAACCAGACACACACACAACCACACACACAAACACATGCTCAACCACAAACGCACACACACAGACACCCTCCCTCAACCTACCCCCCCCCCCCCCCCCCCCCCCCCCACCCCACCCACCAACACAAATACACACACTCGCAACCTGAACACAGGCAGGAGTATAATACATGCATTTCTGGTTCACAATGCTGTCCTGTCAAGGTCAATTCATTAAAACACAGCTGACTGGCTCTTCCTGAGTCCCTGCACAGCAATGATAACTGTGATGCAGAACAGGAAATGTGCTACTGTAATGCACTGTGTGGATGTTCATCTGTCCCTTCCTTAGATCCTATCCTTTTTTAGAGCTGGTGTATTACCCACACTAATCTCTTTAACATGACAACATTACCACAAGAATATTATTCCATCCCCTCTTAATGTGTGTTCAGTTACAACATCCTACGGCATCATCTTTCATTTTTTAGGTCTTTTTCCAGATTGTTCTCAGAAATGATGGTTGCTTGTGATAAAATTAAATGTCACATATTTTCAAAACATCAATTTCAACAAAAGTAAAGAACTGCATTCCCGGAAAAATAGGGGAAATGCAAACTTCTCTTCAATAAAAAAGTGAATGAACAGACACATGTAAAACAACACAAAACATAGTGACACCTGAAAGCAGAAATGGTCTTACTTCCACTGCTGAATACGCTTTAAAAACCTTAACTCCCCATGGCATGAATGTGCTGAGCTAGGCCCATGTGGGAATATCACAATACTGACTTCTAAACCTGGAATCAACACGAGACCCTGCGGGGCTCCTCGCTAGTCGGGTTTACGCCAACGTGACTGGAAACTGGAACGCCTTCAAATAGGCAGCTCGCGATCTGCAAAAACGGCAACGCTTCGGTCGTCGCTTCGGTCCCCCAAAAACAGGGAATTTGTTTGCAACATTTTACACCACTTCACAGACAAAAGTTGTGGAATGGAGAAAAGACACCACATCTTTTGGGGATCTTTTGATTGGTATTCGGGTGCACCGCTCTGATTGGTTGGCTGAATACGAGCGCCTGCAAAACAAGTGTTTTCTTTTAAAGGGTACGGCGGATGGGAGGCAAACAAGCCACAGTCAAAGTTAATGATATTAAACCCTCATCCACTTGTACTGTTAAATCTTCATCAACACTCAGATTTGTTTTAAATTCCCCTAATGTTTTTTGATTCATTAGGCAAATGAGACAGGAATTCTCTCTGGCGGTACGCTGGATAATTTCACTCTAGGTTTAAATAAATTAGTCACCTCAAATTAAAACTGTTGTAATAAGATGAAAGGGGGGGGGGGGGATAATAAGTCATTGCCCCGCGTAGTATATGCAAATGAGCCAGGGAGGTTTGCAAATGAGAAAACTGTTGCTGTGTGTGTGTGTGTGTGTGTGTGTGTGTGTGTGTGTGTGTGTGTGTGTGTGTGTGTGTGTGTGTGTGTGTGTGTATTTTCTTGGGTCAAATCACAGGACTGGCTAAGGGCAGTGACCCCCCACCTCTTTTTCTGCCATGTCTCTGAACACCTAAAGTCACACACACAAACACACACTCCGCTCTTACTCACTCACCAGGCTTATTGCCATCCTCTATGGGCAGTCATCGCCCCCTCCCCTTCTTGTCAGTCCCCACCACCCTCCCTCCTCACCCCCCTCCGTCACGAGGCTTCAGCTGCAATTACATTTAATACCACCTCAAGGCTGCCTATCACAACCTGTTACTGCACAGTGTGTGTGTGTTGGGTGGCGGCCAGGGCGGGAGGGCTGTGAGGGTCTTAAGTTAAGTGGCATGACCCATCGGGTCTGGACGACACGCGAGAGAGGGGAATGGGAGGCAGGGGGGCTGGGTTATGTCAATCTATGGCTAATTTGTGGAAACATAATACGTGGATGGGCCCAGATCGCTCAACAATGTCTTTACTGTGCAACGTCAAATACTGCAAGAGAAAGAGGCCAAAAGGTAACTTGAAGCTGATAGCTGAGACGACAGATCAATTACTGTTAAGGATACACAGAGACGCTATAGTGTTATAGTGTCCGTTGGGCCCAGTGTGGATGAGCACATGCGTGTGTGTGAGACATGTCCAGAATACTGTGTGCCTGAGACAGTATAGAGACAGAGTCTCTTGATGAACCAGTGTTGTTTAATTGAACTTCAGGATGAGTAGGTTCACTGCCTTCGACTCTTCCATGACACGACCCACCTCTCTATGACCCCAATAGATGGGTGGATGATCTGATCGCCCACACACACACCCAGGCATGCATCCATGCACACATGCAAATACAGAACAAAACTCTCTCTCTCTCTCTCTCTCTCTCTCTCACACACACACACACACACACACACACACACACAAACACACACACACACACACACACACACACATATGAGAAGGCGTGCGTGCAGCTGAGACGGCAGAGGGGGTAAGGAGAGACTGAGGTGGTTAACTCAAGAATGTGTGTGTCTGTATGTGGGAGCATGTGTCTGTGTGTGAGTGTGTGTGTGTGTGTGTGTGTGTGTGTGTGTGGTAAACAGTGACTTGAAGTGCGATCTCATCGCCCCAGGTCACACACATGTACTTAAGCACTTCTGTGCAGAACGCAGCAGCCACCCAGCCCCTGTGTGATTGATGGAGGGGAGGGAGTGTGTCTCATGAAAGTCTTCTCTCACGCCTCGTACCTCACACCTGGGCTCCTTGTGTAAGGATCCCACAAGGATGAGGTGGAGCCCCCTCCACCTCATGCACGACATGTCTGAGGTTACCGACGGTGGCATGGCATATGCAGATCTGCAGGAACATCCCCCCACCCCCCAACTGCATCACCCCCATCATAAACCCCATGCCCCTGCTTAATTCCCATTGACAATCAGATGCCATCTTTACGGGCGCATGGTAGGACTGTCACAAACTGTAAAGCCACAGCGAGGTGAGATTGGCCTGTCGTAGGAGCTTGAAGCCCGCCAACACGCTGTCTCTCTCTGTCACTCTGCCTCGCCGCTGTACAGTGTTGATTGGTTCATTGAATCAAACTCAGGGCGTTAAAGTGGACGAGTGCCAAAAATACACGCTGTGTCTCGGCGCCACTTGATGTTGTCTCGATTAAAGACATTTAATGAAGAGCGTGGTCAGTCATGGGTTGCAACGCCACTATAATTCAGCGGGAAGCGGAAGCAGGCGTTGACTCAACTTGACGTTCTCATATAGGTTTGCTGTCTGGATGGCAATAGGCTGGGATGCATATCATCTAAAACCCATAAATAGAGCAAGAGTCTTGTTGTGTCCCTCCTTACAATGACAAAGATTTAGTTGCGGTTATGAAATAGATTGCCAAATACTAAAGTTTACGGACAATCAATTCCTGTCATATTCCCACAGACATTACACAAGCACCTCGGAATCTCTGGGCGGTCAATTGTAATAATTCATATCCCTTGTACAAAGGTCTTAAGGGTTAATTTAATTGACAGAATTAGCACATTTAACAATTTATGTTGCAACTGCCTAATCTTAATATACTTAACGTTTTTATTGTTTTTAAAATAAGCAGTCCAAGAAGGGCTGAACCTTCACAAGCTTATTAAAGAGCCATTCAGAAAAGACATGTCAGTCATTTTCCTCCAATAAGACCTCAGGGGCTTTGTTCTCACCTTCTTCTTGCCCTTTGACCTCTCTCACTGGGTTGTCCCCTGTGGCAGTAAAGTAGAGAGTGATCAAGGCCCGCATTCATAGGAAGACAGAGAGAAAGTCACAGGGGAGAGAGAGAGAGAGAGAGAGAGAGAGAGAGAGAGAGATAGTACAGCACTGAGTTAGTCACAAGGCCCAGTTCAACAGATGTTAGAACAAGTCACCGCCTCAATGGCTTGCCCAGTTCTCAATCGCGGTGACGTAAGCGACGACTCACCGTCGACCCCCCAATGGTGAACTTTTTTGATCTCTGACCTGTCTCTGCAGGAGTCTGGGTAAATGTCCACGAGATTTGCCTGCAGGCAGTACACTCGTGAGGGGGGGGTGGGTCAGTGGTCTTCCACGGTTCTTTTGGAGTCGTGGTCATCACAGAAGGCAAAGGCGACCCACCCAAGGGTCTTCAGAACTTCTGTAGAAGGTCGTCTCTAATTGGCGCTTGTGTTTTGGATCACCCGCTGTGACCCAACCTCACCACGGCCGTTCAGGTGTGATCAAAGATGCCGCCATACTGCTTTAAGATTCTGGCGAGGGTCAGCAAGCTCTAACACAAAGAGAGCCCCCTGTCGTTAGTAGCATACTGTTAGTTGGTGGAGGATGGATAGAGTGGCTTTTTATAGGTCCTTTTTGTAACCCAGGCGTCTGCAAAAACATCAGTCATAAAATGTGGGATCAACAGAAATGTTTAAAGTTTAAACTCCACAAACCAAAATTGAATATAATTTTGTTTAAGTGTTGCTGCGGTAACAAACTTCAGGAGTGAATAAGCTCGTAAATGTTCATGTTATCACTAATAATTTCACAACAGTTTATCCTTTCAAAGCAAATTCAAAGCAACCACACAATTCCTATCAAAATAAAACAAATGCCTTGGAGACAGTTCCATCAACACATCTCTCAAGGCCGGCAGTTATGGTGAAAGACGAGGCTTGGTTATGAAGAATTAGGGATTGCTCAGGGGAGTTATTGCATAAGAAAATGTATCCGGAACTGTTAAAAAATAGGCCTCAAGAGGACTTTATCATGACCGATGTGTCGAGTGGAATGGTTGTTTTCTTTGTAATAAATCATTTCAAATGGTTGCCAGTGGATCATTTTATATGTAATGGGATTTAATCTGTCAACGTAATATTAAAATATCTTAGCAAACAGGTAAAAAATATTATGAGCAGTATGACTCTTGCTTGTATCTGCACGTTGAATGCTTTAACGGTTTAAAATGGGTTTTAAGTTAAGAAAATATAATAATTAGTTTCTTTTTATTATTATTATTGTCTGTACATCTGAATTGTCCGTAAATCTGTTTGCACATCTAATTACTCAAATTAATAAATTCCTTTTCGATTCTTAGATTTCTCAAAGAATATGAATTCAAAGTTGCCTTCATTTGTTAATGTCTTGTTTTGTGATGCATGCCATGTGAATTAGGAGCACATTCCCTTTGTGTAGCCTCGCAGGCGATAGAGCTGAATGATTGACGCTTCCCAAATAAGCACGGCGGTTGGATGCTATGATCTCCGAATCGATGTTTGATAAATATCGTGTCCAAAAACCACATGGACAAGGGCTTCTTTAATAGAAAACCACTTCACTACCTCCCCTATCTAGTCACAAGGCCCGCTCAAATGACTGCAAGCTCTCCCCACACCACCAACTACCGTTTTTTAAAAGCTTGACACTTTCTGCAAACAGAGCACAAGGTCTTGAAGGCTATTCCGGAATCTTTGGGTTGTTTGTTCAAATTCCTTTGACTGAATTTTGAGATGGAAACCATAAATAAAAAGGCAGAGAGGTCAAGTGTTACACGACATCGCTGAACTATGTTTTCCAAAAGGTTTGGCTCGGGATGACCCAAAAAAAGGACATTTGACAACAAATGCAATGCAGAGCAGCTTCCAGCTTCCAACAGATAAGACAAAGCCGGAAAACATTAACACAAAAATTAACAAAAGTAGTTGAAATGGAGCATAATATGAGAACAATCTAGACAGAAGTCTAGATTGTAGACGGCACGGGGAAGTCCAGAAAAACATTTGTGACACGATGCTTCCATTTTTCTTCACAAGAGTTGTGGCTGAGGTTCAAATGATTACACTTGCACCAATCCCTTTGCAATTGCACTAATAATGTTTCCTATGTATCATTATCTTCTTAAAAATCACAGCTAAACCTCGACAGACCAGCGGTCTCTGTGCAATCTGTTGAGAGATTGTGACAGGTTGGGCTGCTGCGGTCCCCCCCCCCGTCCCCGCCGTTCCCCCAGCTAATGGCACTAATGGCTCCATGTTCAGTCAGCAACAGTTAGGCCTTCCCAGGCCCCGATCGACGCTCACAAGTTGTGTCACTAAAGAATCCCTGGCCTCTGGGTGCTCTGTCTCGCTCTCTGCCACCGCCACCCTCCCCCCTCCTCCCCCTCTGCTCCCGCTCTTCCAAGTTCCCCTGTAGATATGCAGGGGTTTTGAAATGACACAAAGTGGCTGGCTGTCCCTCAGGGGCCCCTGGGTGCTGACCTCGACTAGGCTGGGTCCATGTGGCAGCTGGTGAGCTGTGCTGCCCTCTCTCTCTCTCTCTCTAGCTCTGGCCTGCAGCATAAACAGTAGCTGTGGTGGGTCTGATTGGAGGCGCACTCCGATCCCCGATGCTTACTGCTCTCTGCTGCCCACACCACTGGTGGCGGGGAAGTGGCCAAGAGACAGAGAGAGCCAGAAAACAAGAGAGCCAGAGAGAAAATGTGCGCAAGTTATGCTCTAACCGTGCATTCATATTTTAAGAGCAGTGGCAGGGTCCGCATAATGTCAGATACAGGCGTGTAAAATAAGTGTTCAAAAGATCTATATTCCGACAGCCAACACTGATATGGAGTATTTGGTCATTAACATGGGTCTCTCAATCCCTCCGCTCTGCAGTAAACAGAAACAAAAGTTTTTTGCTATCCCGTTCCCACTTTATCCAATCAGGAGAGAGAACTCCACAAAGAGGCGGTCTTATCTGCACCTTCATGGGCAGGCTGCAGGATTTAGTGTTGACTGACAATGGCGGATCAGGCGAAGCTACAGATTCCAGCGCTCCTAGGAACGGCTTACACGACCGAACAAGCCAAAAAACAACGGCTGAAGAAACAAGAAAAGAAAGCCAGCAGGAAAATGACAGTAGTCTTGCAAGAACCCCATTTACGGAGAGGTGGGGAGAAGTTCTAACTGCAAAAACAGACCGGAAGTTAGCCAAAACAACGACATTACTTACAGTGCCTTTAAATAAGCGGTGCTGTTAAGTGGTGGTGGGGTGATGTGCGTTTGATAAAAGGGCTAATGAGGGCACAGAGCAGCAGGGACAGAGCAGGGTATTTATATGTCGTTTACTGGTAGTTTGGGTAGTTATTGACAAAAAACAGTTTAGGTGTACAGGATTATTGTTTGGGACACTAAGACAAAGAAGCAAAATAAACAATAAAATGTACTTTGCATGCTATTTTGATCCTCATTATAGATCGATTTTCCCTTGTAGGATCCACACAAAAAAAATATAGTTTAATCAAACAGTATTCCAGGGTGTTTAAATGTGTTCATACAACTAAAAACTGTTGATAGTGTCTGGATAATTTACTGTAAAATGAAAGCCCCCTCACCAACCAAATGTACCTCAGTTTTCAAGCCACGATTACAGGTGAGAGCTGGGAAATAGTTAAAACACAAAGACAAATATAGAAACAAACAAACAAACACGAAAGCCTTCCTGGCATTTGTGAAACGCAGCAGTCTTTTCCCTGGGGGATGGAGGTGAACACATTTTCCCAGAAGATGGTCCGAGTTCATCCTAAACCTGGCGAGGGAGGCTTGGGGCTCGGAGACAAGGTGGTGGTGGTAGGGGTGGTGGGATGTAACTCTGTGACGTCTCAGTGGTGTCCGCTGGTGTAAACTCTGTTTCTGAGCACCACCACGGGGGCCAGGTGGTGACGGAGGCCGGGGTAGTGCTGCAGGTGGTCGAACCACCGCGTCACGTTCATGTACTGCTCCTTCTCGTGGACGGCCAGGTCCACCTGAGAGGAGAGGGAGCATGGAGAACAAGGTTGAGATGAAATCGGATCTGCTGGGGATATCTACTGTATAGGACATCACACACGTGGTACAGTTGAATGTTTTCCATTTACAGTCGATGCCGTGTAATAGTAGGGATGCGTCGATCGGAAATCGGACGATTATCAGTGTAAATATGAGATCGGATAATTCCAATTTCCTTTTCTAACGGCTGAATGGGAGAACCGATCGCATGATGTAAAAAAATAAATAAACACGGCTGGGTGAATAATAGATTCTGATTGGCTGGAAGGGTGTTGATTAACTTTCTGTAACAGTAAACGCATGGTTATGACGTAGATTTCATTTGTATCTGCCCTAATAATCCTGATCGGTGCACTCTGATAGTTTATCTAATGATATGTAGTACGTTGGCAGTCATTTCCTCTCAAACGACACTGTCATAGTGACCTACAAAGACTTATTGTGTGTTCGGCTTACTTTCTATAACAATTTATTAGTGGTGAAAAATGCAAAGCAACAATTGTCACCTTGTGATCAAATCTGGCATTAGAAAAGTGTGTATTTTGCCTGGAAATGTGAAGCCCAGTGCATATCGGCCCTCACTACCTCCCACAAGCAGTAACTGTTGCCCGGGGTGACACCATTTTGCTTTGAATCCCATTAAACAGTGTACGTTTATACGGCAAGACCAACAATCGAATCAAACACAGACACAGTTTGCGGTACAATCCCAAATATGTGTATCAGAGTGCTTGACAAATCAATCCCATTTAGTTTTTAACCACCCTGCAAAAGACCCAAAATGGAAATTCCCCTACGTGGACAGGCTTCCGAGCCCAGATCATGTCTGGCGTCAGCGAGACTCAGTGTTGTCGTCCATAAATTGAACATCGGGACGGGCTGTGGTTAAGGATTAAGGCGGGCCGACCCCTTGTCCCCGGGGTTCAGACCGCCCTGACAGCGGAACCAAAGTGACTCCCCTTCTGCCTGGTGGCAACGGAGCCGTTGACATCTCTCGGCATGCGATAGCCTGTTGTTCTCCTCCCTGCCCTGCCAACATCCTTCCATCCATCCCTTGCGTCCATCCATCCACTGCAGGGATCTTAATTCACTTCTTTGGTTTCGGGGAGGGGTGTATCCGTCTTCTGTGGGTGTGGTCTGGGGCTACAGACATCGCTTTGTGCCGCATGGCTTGGCTCCCCGGGGTTTCTCCGTATTTGTTACCCGCGTCTACTGCCATATTGTTCTCAGGGGCAGCCCCTTGGCCATATGACGTTTGTGGTTTGATTGAAATGGGTCAGGACTTGCGAGGAGTTGGGAGGGAAGGTTGTGGGTGGGGGTAGATAGATATAAATTGGCGACATGCAAAGTACTGATAATCTAAACCGATTGGCCCTGTGATTGTGCCGTCGGAAAAATGATGGCAATGTTTACAGGTTGTTATTTTCAAGTAACTTGATTCTGAAGAACATCTTGACGAGACAACTCTTTCACTTGGGCCTCGGTCTGCTAAGCCTGCTGGGAAAACCTGGGTATGAAAATAAGCCACTTACCACCAGTGGGTGAAGTCCGTAATACATGAGGGCGTCAGCCAGGGTGAAGCAGTTTCCTGTCAGGTAGACCTTGTCTTGCAGGTAAAGGTTGAGGTCCTGTAGGAGACAACCAGATAAAATAGTTAGAGACATGTATGTGGAATCGGCACACTGGCCATTCAGAGAACGAGTGAAGTTCAGTGCAAGGATACAGACGCAAAAGTTTGGGACACTGTTGAAAATGATGGCCTATTGCAACAAACAATCAACAAAGAAGGACCCGGTGTCATGAAAAACAAGCTCAGACAACTTACATTTTTGTGTGTACTAAGATGCTTCAGCAGCTTTGGCAGGAATTTTACAAAATAAATGGTCAGTAGGCACTTGTGTGTTTGATCCACCCTTGTGTAAGTGTGATTGTATGTACAGGAATAATACATGACCTGGGGGGACGGGCTCTCCCCATGACTGGCCACTGAGCACAAATTCCGTACAAAACGGCCAATTTGTTTCCCCTGCTACCAAATAACTAGGGTGCTTGACTGCAAATCTAAATGAAGCCACCCGAAAGACAACAGGAGTGCTCCGTCTTCCCTGTGTGTGTGTGTGTGTGTGTGTGTGTGTGTGTGTGTGTGTGTGTGTGTGTGTGTGTGTGTGTGTGTGTGTGTGTGTGTGTGTGTGTGTGTGTGTGTGTGTGTGTGTGTGTGTGTGTGTGTGTGTGTGTGTGTGTGTGTGTGTGTGTGGCTGGTCCCATGGGACGGAACCATCTTTAGCACTTGTACATTGTGCGATCACTACGGTATACACGTGGAGCGTCTTGGGGGCAAATGGAGTTATTGTGCGGCAAGAGTAGGCTATGCCAAGCAAGGCATGAAGACAGCAGACTTGCTCCCCTTGCCACAATCAGATCTGTGCCTTTGTTAGCCCAGAGCCATGGTGCTGAAGCCCATTCGAGCAGGGAATGGAGACGGCAACTCTGCTGCCTAACCAAGCTCACAGCGCTGCAAACCTGGGTTCTTCCACACCCCCACACACACACACACACACACACACTAAAGGGCATCAGTCTGGATGATGTCGTTTTAGTGTGGTTCTCCTTATTAAAACAACGCAATAGTTGTTTAAGCGTCTGGCACAAATTAACAAAGTTGAACAACTATGAGAATAGAATAGAAAGTAGAATGACCCCTGAGATGTAACTGCACCGTTCGAATTCATTTACAACAATAACTGCTTGTAAATAAAGTTATCCTTAACAAAACTGTGTGGACAGTCCCTCCTTTAATCTTTAGGTATAAAATTCCAAAACATCATCTGTCCACCATGGATTTCAACCATCAAACTTAAACCGCAGTATTAGAGATAACTTTTGTACATGAGGGAGAAAAAAAGCCTGAAACAAAACGCTAACTTTTAAGCACTCTGGCTGTTGACAGTTCCTGTCCTGGTCGTCCACTAATGGGAAGTGACCGTCGGGGCTCCGAGAGGGAGCCTCAGTGAAGGACGCTGGGGCAGAAGCAGCAGGGTGGGACAGAGGGGGCTGACAGGCAGCAGAGCCACGGGGCTGAGGGAGACTTGCTCCTTTAAAGGGGGACCATTAAAATATTTAAAAGGCCTCTCCGGAGACGCGCTACATCACAGCGAGAGGCCTCAGCCGTGACACAACACCACCACGTGCCATGCTGAGACACGAGTGCACACGCATACACACACACACACACACACACACACACACACACACACACACACACACACATTCACAGACCCTTCACGCTGACACAAACAACGCCAAGAGGCACCTTTGCATCCAGCAATCCATTTCACACTGACTGGTGTCCAACACATTAAGGCCCCTTTATTATTGGTGTGTGTGTGTATGTGTATGTGTGGCTGTGTCACTGAAGCGGGCCATACATCAGTCTGTATTCCTGTAACTTGTACCTAACAAGACCCACACTGTCAGTGGATCTCCTCGCTGCTGTAGGGGAGGGAAAGAGAGATGGAGAGAGAGCGATTTGACGCCTCTTAAAGGCGGTGCAGTGTGTGTGTCTGTTTTTGGGTGTGTATCTTGCTACTTAACCCCACTTAGCTTGTAGTTGATTCAATCACTTTTGCATTTATTTAACCATACTATTTCTGTATAACAATTCTCTATGCAGGTAAAGTTGTAAATTATATTTTATTTAAAAAGATGATGCTAGTGATGGAGATAGGGTGGGATGTATTAAAGAAAATAATTTAGTGTTGGAATACAACTTTTGCAATATGTTAATATACCACTATCTAGTAATTAACACAATTACAATTAGTTCGATTTACAATTGATTAGCAGCCCATCCATACAAGCACATTCATGCATTATTCAGACAATAAGATTGTTGTGTCTTCTTGTTCTCTACCTTAAGAACAGTCTTGACTTCTTCCCTTCCACAGCCGTCCACTTTGGTGACTCTGTACTCCAGCCACTGATGTACCATGGCCCTGTGTTCTGTGGACGAGCCTAGCAACTCGGGGCGCTTGGCCTCATTCACCAGGTGACTGCAGACCGTCAGTAATCCTACGACAGGCCCATTATTACTCTGCAACACTGGTACCTGCGAGGACGAGGTTTAAGGCGCAATAAATGTACAGTTTTTGTGATTTACGATAAACTACCACACTACACAAGGCATCTTGAGAATAACAGTTTTCCAGTAACTGTAGGATTAAGATGGATTTCTGTTTGAGTATATGTAAATGCTTGCTGCATCTCATTCTGGGGTCGGTGGCTGGTGAATTACGACCCTATGTTGCCTATGATTACCGCGTCATTGTCCAATTTGATTAACATCGTTTATATGACACGTAAAATAATAGAATGAAAGTTATGGAGGAGAAGGGTGTGTCGTCAGCACACACACCAGGCAACGGGGGATGGACATGCGCAGAAAAGGGACGTCCACATCCCGTCATCGCTGACATGTGGACACATGGCAATACAAGCCATTGTTCACGTAGAACTTACACAATTGTGTGAGATCGTCTGCTATCAACAACATCTACCAGCGTATATGGGATATAACTCAGCAGATATACCTCAGCTGGCTAATATAACGTTAAGCACGTTGTATTAACCGGGGCTAGCATCGGCGAGCTAACTAGCGTTCACCCATTTTTTTATGTAACTCATTATTCTAAAGACAATTGCAATAAAAGGCCAATCGTAAATGACAAACCGATAAAGGGGTGTTTTCACCTTGTTGTCTCCCTGTGTACTGTACTTGTTATGCTTTTTTAGTCCCAGAAATTTCTCCAACGATGATAGCTCCTTCAACGCCATCTTTGCTACTGTCTATCATTCATGTGGCGTAGGGTGTGTGTAGACCATGATTGGTTCAACACGCAGCTCCCACCCACAAACATAAGATTGACTGTTATATAGCCAATGACAGCGAATCAGACGAATGCAATTTCTTTCTGTCATTTGATTGCGTCAGTTCATCAAATAATCACGCACTCAATTTTGAACTACATCAGTTTTTGGAGCAGGTCGAACATATACATATACAATTATATTTACAAAAGTAAATATAATTAGGATAACAACGTAAGTAGGATAACAATATACGTCGTAAATTTAAGTAGGAAAACAACGTATTTTAACACAAATAGCATTGACTTTAAACGCACTGCCAACATAATTTAAAGAGTTAAGTAAAAAAACAAAATAACAAACATTTGGCTTATTTGATTCACGTGAGTTGTGGAAAATATGGCAGATCCCATGATTGTATGCATTAAAGAAAAGCTGATAAAGGCATTGTCATTAATACCTCACTAATACCACAGAACCTCAGCATGCACACACACACACACACACACACACACACACACACACACACACACACACACACACACACACACACACACACACACACACACACACACACACACACACACACACACAAAATATGCCCCTTGTATGAATTGGCAACACATAAATGCATATTCCTTAAAGCCCTTTGGGTGTTCAATACTTGAACAAAACTAAAACTAAAACCTCAAACTAAACAAATGAGTGGCTCTTGCTTAACTGGTCAGGAGAGGGAGGTATGTGGAACTGCCAGTATGAACTTCCTGTAGCACAGCTCTTCTCCAAGCAGTTGTGCTTCATATCAAATCGAGATGACAGCAGAAAAGGTCCTTATAAAGAGTTTGCGCATAAGGTCCTGCAGCAAAGTTTCGATACGAACATGCCATCCAGCCTAGTATATGTCTGTCTCTGCAGTGTGTCCTGGTTCTGACATTGTGTGTGTCACGTCTGTTTGGATTTCTACTGTCCCCTATGACTTCTCCATAATGAAATGTCACTTGTCACTCAAACCTCGGCTTATTAACTCACTGGTCCAGGTGGGCCCTCATATTGTGTGTGTGTGTGTGTGTGTGTGTGTGTGTGTGTGTGTGTGTGTGTGTGCGTGTATGTGTGTGTGCATGTGTGTGTGTGTGTGTTTGTGTGTGTGCATGTGTGTGTGTGTGTGTGTCTCTGTTACCCCATAGCAAGTGGCAGCTGAGTTAAAGTGTCAGGGTGTGAGCTGGATTCTCTAATCGGTTCCCAGTGGTTGGTCTTTGTTGAGGGACGACAGCCACAAATCAAATAAATTTCCTATTGGCATTATTTTTGCATTGACATTTCTGACTCAAACTAGATAAAGAGGCAGAGGGAAACCCTATCAGACCCATCAATGGCATCTATGTTCGATGCTCCAATGTGTGTCAACATTCAAATGTTTTGCTTTCCAGGCAAAAAAAGGGAGTAAGAAAATCGTAGACCTACACATAATATTGAGCTTTTCTCAAAGTAATGGTGTTTTACACATATACATAATTTCAGGAGAAGCAGAAGACAAACTTTTAATATTGATGTTTTCAGATTTTTTTTTACCGAATTGTGATCATAATAGAAAAAACTTTTGTGTCTTTGCTGAATATTTTGGCCCTGATGTTTCTAACAAAGCCATTTTTAAATCTTGCGTCACATATCCGCCACCACCACCACCACAACATTTCCTGATGTTTATTGCTCTGCACATATCTCCGAACACACGCCCTTGCCTTTTACTGCCTGCACATAACATCAAATAACAGATTTTATTTTTAAACCCAATTTGTAGCAAGAAAGCTGTCCCGGAAAATAAATTAATTATAAGAATGAGTACACAGACTATCACAAAGGATTAGATGCCATGGAACAAATAGGGACAGCCTTCCTCATCCCCTCACCCCCCCCCCCCCCATTTGTCTCCGATATCCCTTCTTTTCCCCCTTCTTTTAATATTATTATTCCCTATTTGTTTGTGTGCTGCCGCATGTCATACTCTCGTCGAGTTTCCATAAATGCGTGCCTGCAGCGTTAAAGTGCTGCTCTTCTAACTAAATGCCTTCAAGCTGCCACATCCAGTCTGTGCCCAGGCGGACTGAGGACAGCGATCTCTCGTACCCGGGACCCTATCCATAGCCTGTGGGAGTTTTTCTCATGCCCATTGTGATACACAATCCTGGATTCCACATTAGTAGGAAATCTCAGGGAGGGGTTACCGATACGGCCCCAGGGGCTTCCAGAGGCAGGCACATAGCCATAAACACAGCCCAGAGTCCTGGTGGATATACCCCCCCCCCCCCCACCCCACCCCCCACCCTAGCCCCACCACCATCCCTCTGAACACACACACACACACACACACACACACACACACACACACACACACACACAGGCGCGCACACACATACACAAACACAAACACACGATTGGCATGTAACGTAAAGTACACCGTTACACTGATTCTGGGTCTGGCCTGGATGGAGGGGGCATCTGGCAGTCTCCTCCGTTACCTTTCATGACATGTGGACGTCTCTGATGGAATGGGGTATATTAAACACACACAGATGCTCGTGTATAGAATAAGGGGCGATGAGGGTGTTGGACGGATATTGACTATGAAGAGTGGACAACCACGCTGTCATCACGTATCGGTGAGCTCGCACATGTGAGCGGACGCACAGCGGCTGTGCGCTCGTTCGCACGGTAGAGTCACGGATTTGTGATCAGGACGGACATACAGATGTACCGGGTGCTTCTCGAACTTTTTTGATCCGTTCGGTTGAAGTTAATCTGACTAGCACTTTTTGTGATATTAGCCAAAGCATATGGTTTGGCTGAGGGTTGAGCTGAAAAACATGGTCAGAAGAAGGCCCTCTAAAGGTAAGACGATTGAGTTAGGGTAAGGGTTAGCAAAGGTTTAAAGACTTGTATACATTAAAAAAAACATTACAAATTAACCAGGCTAATGCAAAACACATTAACGTTTAAAATATGCAAATATGAAATTCTAATCATATTGCAGAGGACTATTTAAATGGATACAAACAGAGAAAACGCAGATGTTTGTGTGTATATTAGGGTACATATAGATTTGTCTTCTTTAAAAGGAGATTTCTTTTTCTTTGAGGATTATATCAGATTTAAGTCATCCCAAAAAATAAATAAAGAGATACAATTTCATTGCACCCCCCCCAATAATACATGTCCTATTACGTTCCATCTCGGAGCCAGGGCAAGAGACTCACAGGCAGAATACGAGCAG
>JACYXH010000068.1:1655000-1665000 GCA_026745465.1 Lota lota | reverse complement strand
TAGTTAGTAGGCCTATTACATTTAGTAAATAGCTAGTCAATAAACACAGATGTGGTGTAGTTGGTACTATTTTTTGAGTTACACATGAATACCAAACACTAGCATAGTCAATGAGTTATAGCCGAGGCCTACACTGATGGACCAATCTCTGCTGTTTGACACACATTTTCCTTAATTGTTTACGGCTTACATAGTTTCCCTTGTTTTCTGCCTAGGATTGACAAAGTACACCGTATCTTATCTCATGAAAGAAAACAGTTAAATCGTGATATGGATGAATCACACCCCCCTCACCTTCATTTCTATAAAAAGCTGTGGAAATGATTACATTTTATAATAGTAGCACTTTAGAGATAAAGTCACTTCAACTAAGATTTAAATAGTGAGTACATCTATATAACTATTGCCATTGGCAATAGTTCTCTATTGCCAATGGGAACAATTGGCATTAGTTCCCATTGCCAACATCCACATTGTCTGCCGTTGTCCATTAGCACATTAAAACAAGTAAACAGAAAGCTGTTTCTCTTGGTTGGATCCCCAGAAGCCATCCTTACGATTCATGCTTTGGACTCACTATGTCTGAACACAGATGTTGTTGTGAAAAAAACCACGAGGTTGGAAATAGGCTGGAGGTATTCTGTGGACCACAGGACCACAATTGTCATTGTACTTGATTTAATGCACATTTGGGACAATGATAAGAAGAATAGAACATTGGGATTTCTTGAGATAAAAGGTGATCTGCGTTTTTCTCATTGCAAAGAAGATATCTTTAGCATTCTCCAGCTCTCTCTGGCCATCACGTTAGTTGAGAGAGCTCCTTTGATTTTGTTGTCGCATTTGCTTAATAAAGTGATTAAGGACACAGTTTGAAGTGTCTGCACGGAGATACTCTGTCTGAGACACTTCTCAGTGGACGTCGGTAATTGAAGCCTCAAAGGAAAGAATCGGTTTTATGGATAAAAAACATAATGTGAGGAAGATGAAGATGACATTTCATGGTTGTTTCATATATAATTTCATATTATATATTAAATGTGACTGCCACCAAATACTTTCCCATATCACTGTGTGAGTATATAACTACGTGTGAGTATTTGTTCATATTTTTGGAGTTTAAGCATACAGTATATCTTTATTTTTGTTTGTTGATATACATACAGCAATATTTAAATATCTGATGCACACTTGATTTGGACAGTAGGTGTCCAATTGTGCATGTATAGGCCTTCATACTTAAATTTGCTATCCACATATCAACCATATATATTTATATGTCTGAACAATATCTCAATTAATATTATTTCTTTCAGCACAGAAAATGTGCAGTTGTGTTCATCGCCGTACAGTGGTCTCCATGTGTCTGTGGCTTCTGTATGCCTAGGCTAGGACCCCGCAGAAGCTGTCAGCGTCCCTCAGTGTTTTGAAATAGGCACCCCTCCACCGCCCTCCACTTATCTCTCTCTATCTTGTTCTCTCTCTCTCTCTCCCTCTCTCCCTCTCTCTCCCTCTCTCCCTCTCTCTCCCTCTCTCTCCCTCTCTCTCGCCCGTGTCCTCTACCAAGTACACACAGATTTCTAATTAACTTAATAACATGCAGCAATTGTGACATTTAGGGGCCCTAATCGGCTCCAGAGCGGCCGACTGGCCAAGAGACAGCCGAGATAACGCAGGACGACAGGATCAGAGAAAAGTCTGTTTATCAGTGGAATTAAAGGGTAAAAAAGAGAGAGGCCTGGACCGGTAATATCATGTAGGTGCTTTTGAGTTTTTTTTTTTGTGTGATTGAATAAGAGTGGATGTGTTGTGTGTGTGTGTGTGTGTGTGTGTGTGTGTGTGTGTGAGTGTGTGTATGTGCGTTTGTGAATTTCCGTTTGACTGTGTGTTGTGTTAGTGTGCAGGTACAAATGTATGCAGGCTATGCCTAGGTCTATGTTTGTGTGTGTGTGTGTGTGTGTGTGTGTGTGTGTGTGTGTGTATGTGCAACTCACTGAGAGACAGGCCCAATTATTACTTAAATGGTTCCGGATATGGGCTGATATGGAGTCCCTGTTCGTTTTGGGCCTATCAATGTTGAACATCTACCATCTCAACTTGTGGAAACTTTGCCTCCGGTTTCACCTGGTTTGCTGGTGGCTGTTACCTCTGCTTTGCAGTAGTTATTGTGGCAGTGTTCTGTGTTTGCTCATGTTCTTCTTTTTAATAATCCTATCTGATGTACAAAGAGCGAGAGAGGAAGCAAGAGTGGGTGAAAGCGAGAGAGAGAGAGAGAGAGAGAGAGAGAAAGAGAGAGAGAGAGAGAGTGCTCTGTAGTGGTACAAGATACGATCTGGCAATGCAACTTATCATTTACGTAGGGCGGGAGAGTCATAACAGCCATAACAGAGAGGCCATCTCTCATTTACTATGAAACGTCCTCCATTACAATACCAAATGAATTGGTAGCGTGCCCACCTTTACTCTCCCACCCACCCATCTGTTGATCTCTGTGTTGTTTCAGCTCTTAGCTACGTCTCTGACATCGTCATCGAAATGAGACCAAATGAGGGACACAAAGTCCAGTTTTCCCTTTCTTTCTGTTTTTTTTCAAGCCGTAAAGTGCAAAGTGGACCCAACTGTCCAATGGGATCCCAGCCTGGAAACTATTATATATACAGTGGTGGGGGTTGAAACAACACTGAACGGATGTCCTCTCCTAGGTCCTCACACCAAGTTGTCCTCAACAGGACTCTGACCTCCCCAGTTGGGCTGGAGAACTGTCCCAGTAATCTGTTTTCTGACTCCCCACACTGAACACCCTTTGTTGTTCATGGATGTTGTTTTGGACTGTTCTTCCTTTCTTCCTCCCTGCCTTCTTTATTTTCTTTCATTCTTCCATCTTTCCTTTCTTTATTAACCTTTTTGTCCTCTTTTCTTTTTCTCTTTTTTCTTATTTCTGACATAGTTTCCTCACTCTTGTAGCATTCATTGAAAATTAAAGGTGTGCGTGTGTGTTTGTGTGTGTGTGTGTGTGTGAGTGAGTGTTAATGCATGCACACAGTTTATACTACTCAGTGGTGCTGTGATCTGATTCAACAGACATTGGTGCCCATATATACATTAATAATATAGTGCACAGTGTGAATGTCTGCATGTGTATGTTTTACATTGCGGTTTAATTGTGTGTGTACACATTCAACTTGGATGGTTTGTGACATGCCCCCTTAGCGTGCTATTCTCAGCCAGGAAACCTTGGCTTCATGAATAATTAGCCACTGCTAATCTTAAATGGCCATGATTTATTCTGGAGTACCTTTGAAACAAGATGAGGATTTTAAGAAACTTTACGAGATGAACTACGGCTATAAGGGGAACTCAGTGAACGTGTGTGGGTGACACAGTGCGCCAACTAGCTGTCAGTAAAAACATTTAAATGGCCGTAAAATCCACAACGACCATCGACTTTGTATTCAGACAGAGATGCTTGACCCCCAAGCACGAAATATGTGGGCAGTATACTACTAGGACTGTAAACAAATAAACAAACAACATAAACATAAAATCAGTCATAGCAACTCAAGGGAAGGACAGTTGCAGAGAGTAGTCAAGGTGAGGGCTATGGAGAGACGATGGAGAGTGGGATGGGGGTGAGGTGGGGGTGAGGTGGTTGGGATCCGTGAGGGGGAGTTAGAAGGCCGTCATCTCTCCAGCAACGCTCTTCTGTGTGACACTGCAGTTTAGCTGTGTAATGACCCGGCACTGATGAGCCCTCCCTTTACTGTGGACGCTATCAGGGTCAATGTCAGCTTCATTACAACCACCAGCTACAGACAGACAGGCAGACAGACATGCATAGAGAGAGAGACAGACATGCAGACAGACAGGCAGGCAGGCAGTCAGGCAGACAGGCGACCGACAGACAGACAATCTGACAGGCAGACAAACAGACAGACAGACAGACATACAGAGGGACAGATGGACAGACGGACAGACAGACAGATGGACAGGCAAGCAGAGAGGGAGATGGATAGGCAGACAGACAGACAGACAGCAGACAGTATATATTGCACCTAAATGTTTCTAAATTTGTGCTTTATGTGTGCATGTGGGTTGGGTGATTGTGTAACTAGTCTGTGTTTGTGTGCGTGTGCTTTGTGCTGGCATGTGTGAATGTTCCCAAAGATGTGCATGTGTGTGTGTGTCTGTATCAGTGTGTGTGTGTGGTTTGCAGTCTGTGCTGTGTGTGTATGTGCAGTATGTGTGTGTGTCTATGTGTGTAGGTTTGTGTGTGTATTTGCAGTATGTGGTTGTGTGTGTGTATGTTTGTGTGTGTATTTGCAGTATGTGTGTTTGTGTGTGTATTTGCAGTATGTGTGTTTATGTGTGTGTGTATTTGCACTATGTGTGTGTGTATGTGTATGTGTATGTGTATGTGTATGTGTATGTGTATGCGTATGCGTATGTGTATGTGTTTGTGTGTGTGTGTGTGTGTGTGTGTGAGTGAGTGTGTGTGTGTATTCATTATGCTGTTGCAGGTTACCCAGCCTGCTCCCAGATGCCCTCTTGTTTGATTTGGGACCAAGACCCTGAAGGCGGTGGCAGGACCGGTTGCCTCGGCCCGAGGGCAAGGCACTGCAATTTATTCTGTGGTAGAGTTACCCCACCACCGCAATCTGAATAATCACAACAAGACCTATTGATGTTCACCAAAAGTACCCTGGGCGAGCCACTGCAAATTGTTTGCTGAACAGAATCCAAATAAAAACGAAACATTGTTTTTTGTTTGATTCATCCATTATGTTCTTTTTTTATTTTTTTGTTTTGATTTAGAAAAGATTCAAAATAAACATAGAATATTATATATATTATTACTATTGATCCATCTCATCATCCACCCAATCCATCCATCCATCCATTCATCCATTCATCCACCCATACAATCCATCATCCACCCACCCATTCATCCATCCATCTATCCTTTCATCCATCCATCCACCCATCCATTCCATCATTCACTCACCCTCTCATCCATCCATCTATCCTGTCATCCATCCATGTGTGAGACAAGGAAGGGAGGAAACCTGAGAACCCTGAGAAGGCCCACGTAATCACAGGAAACACATGCAACACTCATCTCAGACAAGACCACAGCTGGGGATCAAACCCAGTCCTCTCCAGCTGTGCAGCCGCCATGGTACACTCATGTCGTGTATTTAAGTCTAACATTTTACATCAACAAAACATGAACTGATTGAACATATTGTTGCGGTTTTGACAAGCGTTTGTGGAAAATATCTAGTGCATTGTGCACAGCGTTATGGAATGAGAAATGAAGTTATGGAGCTTTAGAGTTCCCTCGCATCTGGACACGGTCCTGTTCTGCTCTTGTATAACACAGCCTTCAGCTCATCACTCAATGAGAGCAATGACAACACCCAGTCACTTTCTCACAACAAGTCATTACTCTGTTTGCTTTATCTTTTAACATTCGAGGGAATGAATCAAAGCGAGTCAGGCCGAAACTGTCACTGACTGAGAAAAACAGCGAGACAGACAAACATACAGACAGACGGAGGCTGTGAAATAAACTGGAAGCGAGAGGCGTGCCGTGGAAGTTTTGAGAAATTATGAATTACTTGTGTTAAATGAACAGTAATGTGATTACTGTGTCAGGCCTCTAGGGGAGAGGGGTATAGGGACATAAGGAAAGACCTTAAAAAACAAAGCCAAATGCACTGCGGTTTGGTCCCTCTCTTAATTTCCTATCCACTTAGGCAAAAGAAGAGGGGCGATGAGTATCGCACGGATGTCAACTCTCTTCCTGGAAACACTTAACCACAAGACTCTGGCTATTTTGAGCATTGTCAGTCATTAAATAAATCCCAGATAAAGTCTGAGCTCTTTTTTCCTTTAGCTCAGAGGATATCAGTATCTTTAGTACAATCAGTGATTCTTTGCTTCTGTTATTTCTGTAACTTGGTACTCAATAAAAGGGCACATAGTACATGGTACAATGAGAAAGAGAAGCAGGTAGATGCTAAGACAAGTACACAAACACGTATTGCAATGCTGTCTTTGATGAAAGTAACTGTAATGAACTCGCTAAAAGCCAAGCTGTCAGTCAACATGCTTAACAAACAATACAATGGAGCTTCAACGCATCAACGCAGAATTCATAGGAGTTATCTGAACCGAAACTGACATTTTGGAATCGCAGCCGTATAGCTAAGTTGACACAAATCATCACCAACGGCAACTAGGCTCCCTCTCCACCCCATAATAACAACAACAACAACCCCCAAAACAGATCCAGGGAGGGAATAATATACATTTCTCGTTAAGTGGGGTCTTTTGTTTTGAAAGCGACTGGCAGTTGACCGACACAGACAGCCCCTCATTACTGTAACCGGCCAGGCGACCCAGGCGGCATGGGGGGGGGGGGGGGGGGGGGGGGGGGTAGGGCCGCGCTGGCCCATGCAGCAAACTCACCTTCTCTGATCGCTGTGGCCAGTCTACCTGCAGAGAGAGAGAGAGAGAGAGAGAGAGAGAGAGAGAGAGAGAGGGGGGGGGGGGGGGGGGGCAGAGAAAGAAAGAGGGGGGCAGAGAAAGAAAGAGGAAGAGAGCAGGGATAAGCAGAGGAGGGTGTAATGTGGTGGTGAGGGGGTGGGGTATAGGAGGCCTAAGATATTTAAGGGGGCAGTGGGCTGGGGGCGGGGGCAGTGGCATTAAGGAGGGGTGCGTGTGTGTGTGTGTGTGTATGTGTGTGTGTGTGTGTGTGTGTGTGTGTGTCGGGCGGAGCAACGGTAGCGGTAGAGGAACGGGTAGCCTGCCTGTCATCTCTGTCTCGTCTTTGCTCGCCAATCTCAATAACTACACTCTCTCCGCGGTAGTCTCTCTGTCTCTCTCCCTCTCTATCTTCTCCCTCCCTACCCTCTCTCTCCCTCTAACCGGGTTTCCTACCCGTGCTGACAACCCACATATCATTACGGGCCTCGATCAGGGGTGGGGAGAGGTGGGGGGAGTCAGTTCTACCTATGAGTAGAGCTGACAAGGCCAGGCCCACCTATGGCTCCTCTCTCCGCCTTTCCCTCTCCATTTCTCTAGTCTAACCCTCCCTCCCTGCCCTCCCTCTCCTCCCCCTCCCCCTCCCTCCCCCTCCTCTCTTCATCCTCTTCAACCCCAACCCAGTGACTCCCTTCCGTGTTTCCTCTGCACGGGTCGCTGAAGCGTTGCAGGAGGGGGGAGGTGAGGGGAGGGAAGGGAGGGAAGGGAGGGGAGACTCACTGGCCCGGATTGGTGGTCTCTTACTGCGGGGAGGGTGGGCATGGGTGGACTCTCAGTGGGAGCAACGGGGGAGGGCTGGTGATCCTTGTGTGTTACATGCACATGCACACCCAAACACACACACACACACACACACACACACACACACACACACACACACACACACACACACACACACACACACATGCATCCACAAATTTTTTTCCAATCTCCCATTCTCTCTTCCTTCTCTATCTATCTATCCGTCTGCCTGTCTGTCTGTCTGTCTGTCTGTCTGTCTGTCTGGGTATTTATTCTACAGCGGGTTTGACCTCACAGTGTATAACCAAATCTTTAAAAGATAATCTAAAGAAAGTAAGAATGAATGATGAGTGGGAAAGAGCAGGTGAAGAAGAGAGAGAAGAGACAGAGGAAGGTGCGGCACGTGACAGGAGATCCTGACGTGCAGGGGGTTCTGGGTAATCACGGGGATCTCCGCCTGCGCTCCATAAGAGGTCAAGTCTGGATGCGTGTACGCACACCGACAAGAGAGGTCGGCGGCCTCCTATAGCTGAGTGTGTGGGGCGGGGGGGGGGGGGGGGGGGGGGGGGGGTGATTAGAGCAATTATTCGTCAAAGCTCTGTCACGGCCACTCCGATCCCGTCGCTTAACCGTCTCCACGGAGACAGGCTCGGCCGCGGCCCAGACCTGCTCGCATCGCACTGACTGACGGACGGACTGCCTTATTGACTGCAGCCCCTCGTTTGTGTGTGTATCTGTGTGTGTGTGTGTGTGTGTGTGTGTGTGTGAGTGTGTGTGTGTCAGTCTGTACGTGAGTGTCGAGCACAGTGGCGGCGGCCATTACAGGCCACTCACACGTTCGCTCTTCTGCGTTATAGCTGTCATGGCCTGTGATGATTATGTATCTATCTATGTGTGTGTGTGCATGTCTCTGGCTGTGTGTGTATGTGTATGTGTGTTCACACATACATGCTTATCATGATATGAAGTGACTGCATCCTGGCAGAGCACAGGTCATTATCCCTACATAATCACCTGGCAGTGCACACAATTTAGTTCTGTTTGACACAGTGAACACACAGCGGAGTGTATAGTCTCCGGTAGTCTTGGTGTCTTTCCGTACTGGAGATGGATCAGATCAATTGGGATCGGATTAATGGGAGCGGTGGGATGGGTATCAGAGGGGGGTACAGGGAAGTCGCTGTGTGTGTGTGTGTTTAAGTGTGTGTGTGTGAGTGTATGTTTTTAACACGCATAAAATACATTTTTAGAAGCATGGAAACCAAAACACAACTCAACTCCTTCTGAGTTGAGTTGTTTATGGTTCTATTCTGGTTGTAGATAAGGTTAGAGCTATCTCTCTCTCTCTCTCTCTCTCTCTCTCTATCTCTCTCGCTCTCTCTCTTTCTTTTACTACAGTATCTGTACAGCCTCTCGCTCCCTCTCCCTCTCTCTCTGTTCACTATCTACAGCTTGTTTATTCTCTCTCTCTTCTCTCTCCCAGCCCTTCTCCTCTGTCTTTTCGACCTTTCTCTCTGGCTCTTCCCTTTAATTGCCTCATCACCTCTTCAAGTTCAGATGACCCATTTCCGTGCAGCCTCTCCTCCTCCCCCTGTCTCCCTGACCCAGCTAGACCGGCCTGGCCCCGGTGACACAAAGGCTTTTGGCAGCATTTGATTGTTATGGAAGAACAATGGCAGAAACCCTGCTGTGTGAACCTTACTCCCCTGACCGCACAGCAGGGTAGAGCACCACAGCAAATGCCCCTGTATGTGTGTGTGTGTGTGTGTGTGTGTGTGTGTGTGTGTGTGTGTGTGTGTGTGTGTGTGTGTGTGCGTGCATGTGTATATGTATGTATGTGTATGTGGTATAGTATCAGTATAGAATAGATAGACATATAAACACATGAATGATTGGAATAACACATAGCATTAGCACTAATTTAGCTAACGTTCTGCAGTAAATTAAATACAAACTGAACACATATTCAAAGTATTCCTGTATTTTAGTATTAATGAGGAAAAAAAGCTAGTCATATTTTTGTTTTTCTCTGAGGTAGACTCACATATATGAGAGTGTCAGTAATTATCAGAGTACTGTGTCTGGTTATCAAGTACAGTGTCTATCGACCCATTCCTGCTTAAATGAAATCAATATATCACGTTAATTGTATTCATAATTAGAGCTCACGCAGATACAGCGAGCACACATACATATTGCAATTCCATGTTCCGCTGCGTACTATAGGCATGATTATGATTTATAATCCTCCAAAGCCTATGTATGTCACATCTGTATGTTAACATATGCATAAACACAGGGATGACATGTATGCAATGGCAAGGCCTTTCTATGCAATTATAAGTATATGGGTTGTATACGAGTTGCATATTCACCTCTTAAACCACTTAAATCTCTTCATTAAACTAATGTTTTTGATTAAATCAAATGTGACAATATGCTGTGTATGTATATATTTATACATGTATATAAATATATATATATATATATACTCCGGTATGTGGCTTTACATTTGTGCGTCTGTCTCTACCTTAAACGAACGTAATTGTGTGCTGTTTGTTGCGCGATCGTGTCTTGTTGCTAAGTGGGCTAATCCTCTCTAGTCTTGCAGAGCAGCAGACCTCTAAGAATAGCAAACAGCAGCAATCTGCAGGCTGGGGCATTAGGATGTGTAGCCTGCGGCCGCTCCACGTTCCACATCCTCCTATAACCT
>JACYXH010000068.1:1645000-1650000 GCA_026745465.1 Lota lota | reverse complement strand
AATACACAAAACATATTCACACGCTCCACCTGCCTCTTTCTAGCAGTGCAACCTGGCCGGCAGGTTGGGGGTTACCACTCACGCCCTCCCCTTCTCAACCCTTCTCAGGCCCAGTTTCCCAAACACCATGTTCTCTGAAATGGTAGCATGGTGTGAATGGCGTGATTGTGTTTGTACAGGAAATGAGTGCTGGCGGGTCCATCCGGGACGCGGCAGGCGATTCCACGAGCCCTGGTCGACTAATTAGTTCCCCTCCGCGTGGTGCCTGGTCTGATACGAGCGCGCTCCACCAGCAACGGAGGAGCTCCACCCGTTCGGTCTGAGACCGTGCAGCCAAATGAGCCTGGCGACGGGGCCCTTCGATGAACTGACAGATGGCCACCAGATGACTGGGGGAGAAGGGACCGAAGAGCGGGCCGGGGTCCCGGGCTCGGATCCAGGGGCCATGGGGAAGGGTGGTGGTGATGCTGGTGGTGGTGGTGGGGGTAAACACAACCCAGGTCAATTGAGATGAAAAGAATAGGAGTAGAGGGAGGGAGAAGAAGAGCGGAATTGAGGCCCGAATCGCATGACATCATCATCCGGGGACACGGGCACGGTGGCCGTGCTTGTTCTCATTAACCCTTTTGTTTACCCGCTTCATGTTGTTTTGTTTACCAGTTTTACCTGCGGGCATCTCCTCATACACAGACCTCTGACATGGGGGAGCCCAGCACGCACATTTGTCTCCATCGCAAATTAGCATAGATAATTATGGTTATGAATCACAGGAGGATTTCTAAGGAAGTCTAAGGAAATAGTTCAGCTTGTTCAAAAAGTGCTCAAGGAAGAAAAACACAAACCAACACAAGTCAATACAAAAATAAAGTCAAATTGGAACAAATAATGCAACTAGAAGTTGTAGGAACTAGTAGTAAGCATTTAGGTTCAGACTGTGATGAAACTTGATTTGTGAAAGAAAAACCTTTTGATTCCGTAACATGTTTTGTACATGCACATGCAGACACACACACACACACACACACACACACACACACACACACACACACACACACACACACAGCATCTGACAGCAAAACATACTAACCGCTTTTCTACCATTTAAGGTCCTTGTCAATCACACATACACTTGGTATGTTAGGGACCCTATCTGATTGTTTGTGTGGGTGTGACTGCGGGTGTGTGTTTGTGACATTCACATCTGACCTGGTTACATGCTAGGCACAAGCCACTGTAAGCAACTCTCTCGATGAATACAAAGAGATGTGTGTCTGTCTGTGTGTGTGTGTGTGTGTGTGTGTGTAGATTTACATATACATACATGCGTCACATGTCTCTCCTTGTGTGACAGAGAACAACACTCAGCAGCTTCTAAGGCATCAAGCGGCTAACACCTTAGCTAGCACATGGGATCTCATGACAAACCACAGGCCAAGCCCTCCTTGAGTCGTGACATGCTAACGGCTAGCATCCCTGCGGTATCACTGTGACATCATTAAGGATCAAGGAACTCAAATGCTGCTCAGGAAAATAAATAGCGATAGGCTTTGTATTTTGAGTGTGAGTAAGGTAGAAGGGACAGGGACAGGGACGAGAAAATGACTTTACCTCGGATACATTTTGTACATACAAATTCTAATAAAATCACCATTCACGGACATACTGGTTTTCAGGGAAGCAACGTTCTTCATGTGATGCTAAATATATCGATTTACTATACAGTAGTTCTACTTTGATGTTTTCTTTGTTTAAGCGATAATGGTGCCTGACACGATTCAGAAAGTTGGCATGATTTAGAAAGTTGTTTTTTTCTCCCCTAGCCAACAGCACAACTTTAAATGACTTTGACATTGTATACAGTGGATATATTTGGATATACAGCTCTCTTGCATTAACTGAGCTATTTCCCTCTGCCTGAATGCCAAGCAGATGGCACATTGTGTTTCTAATGACCTTTAGAGTTCCACCCACCCACCCAAATAACCCACAGTTTACGTTTTCAGAAATAGAAGAGGTCAATTTCCTTTTGAATTTGACTTACTGAATGCACACGCGCTGCCTTAGCCAGACAAGACTTCTTCATTACTTCCTTGAGTGCTTAGCATATGGGTGACCCCGGTGAAACACTTTAACGCTCCGTTTTCTGTTTGGATACGAGAGACCTTCAGAAAACATATAGGTACTTCCTTGTGGCTGATCAAAGTTCTCTCACTTGCATTTCTAAGAATACTTCACAAAAAAGGGAAAGGAAAATGCATATATGGGCTGTCAGGAATTCTCATTCTTTATCTGTCTATATTACTTATTATTATATAACTAATGTATTTTCGGAATATCAAGCGTGTATGTGTGTTCATGCGTTGTTGTGTGTGTGCATGCGTGCATATGCGCGTGTGTATGTGTGTGTGTGTGTGTGTGTTTATGTGTGTGTACATTCCATTCCATCCCTAAGGAGACCGGCTAAGGTGAGGCGCTGAAAGGCCTTTGGCACAGATGTCTTAAGGCCTTAGTCTTTTCCAAGACGCCCCCCCCCCCCCACCACCGTCTCTACCAATCTCATACCGATCTTAGCCGGACAAACTCTAAACCTGAATCAGTAACCAGGCAGGCGGCCAGGTATATCAGTCGCCACAGTCCTCGTCCAGCCAACATTCAGTCAAATGCTCTATTGTCTCTCCTCATTCTCCCTAGCCACGTCTCTTTAATACAGCACGGCTTCCAGCAGGAGCAGACCAGGTGCCAGCCGCTGTTCCAAGCAGAATTGGATCTTTGGTTTGAGGCTAATTACCTGTTTGTAAAGAGAGGCTCTTTGTGTCCAGCTGAGGGGATTCGTTTGCTTCAAAAAGACATCGTGTTTTAGACCTCCAGAGGATCTGTGCTCCAGCAAGCTGAAGGGAAGTGCGGACAAAACATCAGGGTTCAGGCAGGCCTCAAAGGAAATGTCTGAAACGCAGCAATGAAAACCTTTAAACGGTAGAAAAAGAAAGTCAAGATGTTGCCTTTTCATGCTAATGTGGTTGGCTATCGTTGCAACTTAAGTTTAAAGTTTGACCTAGAATTGAAGAATAAATAGCACTGCATAAAAACATCAGTCTGATTCTAGTCCATGGTTGACAAATAGTGGCAGCTTATTTAAAATAACAACATGCGCTAAATAATATGCGAAGATGAAATGAAAACACACACACACACACACACACACACACACACACACTCACACACACGGGCGGAAACATTGTACATTAAGTACACAGTTGTTTGGAATTTTGCCCTCACCACATGGCGATCGCGCATGAAAAATGACACACGGCACGTGTGAATTTACAATTCAGATGGGTTTCCTTAGGGATGGCCATTTAAGATGCATAATATATTTGTAGTCTGTAGTGCTCACCACCGCCATTGAACATCATTAGGTAATGTGCTGGTGAAGGGGACCTCCGATGTATATCATCATTTACTTGGCAAGCATCGTTAGCAAGGGGCCTTGGGTTGGCTCTGTTGTGAACCAGACACACTGTTACACCACCACCACTGCCACCACCACCATCACCACCACTGGTGTTTAGCCCTGCTCTGTGTTGTCTACCATCATCTATCACATGAGTTTTACATACTAAAGACCGAAGCAAGACGAATATCATTAACACCATGTTTAGAAAGGGCCTGTGTTGTGTTTGTGTGTGTGTGTGTGTGGGCTTGCGTGCTCGTGCATGTGTGTGTGTGCGTGTGTGTGTGTGTGTGTGTGTGTGTGTCTGGCCCCCGTGTTTGGCTAAGCGCGTTTCCTTGTGCACATGTCTTGCAGACATGAGCAGTAAATGGTTATTTATCATAAACTGTTGGAGATAGCAGACAGTAGAAAATAAACAAAGTCTGGGCAGCCATATTGGTTGTGGCTGCGACTAGACGACAGAAGGAACAGACTCTATGTTCCCACCTGCTGTGAGGGATTATGAGAGTCATTTGCGTTGGTATTCCCAACTATCCTGCGTGGAGCCCATCTCTGTTCATCTGCTGCTGTGTGTGTGTCTCTCGCTATGGGAGGAAAAAACATCCATCACATTCGTTTTTCTTTTTGGGGGGGAGGAAACACAAGAGAGAGTGAGAAAAAGAAATCATTATTTTAATGTTGAAGATGTTTTGCTTTTTTTCGTTTTTCTCATGTGTTTATTACATCCAGCTATTCATACTTCATTTGACTGTCTTTTTTTCTCTCTTCCTAATACACTATACATCACATGCCTTGGAACCGTTGCTTCCGAACATCTGTAACAATCTTCCACTCGATGAGCACACAATCTCTGTGTTATTTGTCTGCATCACTGCACGTGAAATGGCAGACAAGTACAAATGCACACACTCGGATTTAAATACATGAGGGAAATAATGCCATCTAATATTCTTGCTTTCTATAACCGGAGTTCTTGTATTTGTCTATATTGGATTATGAATATTAAGGGTCGGGGGGAGGGGGGGATGGTGGAGCAAGCCCTTGAGTGTAACCCTGCCCTAGAGCAACCTAGACCAAAAAAGATTTATACATTTTACTAGTCAGAATTGAGCAATGACAAGAAGAGAAATGCTTTCTGACTCTGGATAATGGTGAAGCCCATTTAACGTGGCACTTCCAATACAATAAACCTTTAGTGCCTACATCGCTTTCTAGCATCTCTGTTGTTGATAATGGATACAGACACTTTAGATGATATTGTTGTGATATTGCAATTAAAGCAGTTGTTTACTTCAAGCAACCTGCTGACATTGTGATATACACAACAGTATAGGTGGGATTTATGTGGCGAACATTTCTCTCGTTTAAGCCAATCATATAGGTTAATTGTGTGAACATAGGTTACATAGGTGTGCCTATAGCCTTTATTATAAGTCATGCTTTAAGTATGAATGTACTTAAGTCCCATTTAAAGTGCAATACCAAAGGTCAATAGCAGATGTATACTTTTATATCCTGTATGACGCTTTTGTATCTCACTGTTGGCAAA